>JAPMOB010193848.1:0-36421 GCA_029875015.1 Lepomis gibbosus
CACACACACACACACACACACACACACACACACACACACACACACACACACACACACACACACACACACACACAAAGATGTGAACTTCGTTGACGTCCATAAGTTTTTGAATAAACAAAAATGAAACGTTAACATAAACATGCATAATGTTAGGTTAAATGAAAATTCTTATTTCCATAGTTAGCTTTAGCCACACTCGCTATGATCATGACATGGTACTCATCAAGTTATGTGGTAGTAAACAGTCTTATGGGGAAAGAAATATGGTCAAGCGCTTAGACACGTTCTACACAACCAAACCACAGTAGGAGGAAATGAAGCCAAGCTGTCAAATCATTACCCAAATTGTCTGTTCCTGATTCAACTTTGACCTCTTCATGTGATCCGTTGTGTGCCATGTTGCCCTGTCACTGAACTTGGCTATTGTTGTTGTTTTTGCAACTAGTGAGGCATGCATACACATAATCATAGATTGGCCATAGATAATAGATGAAACAAAAATCATAAATATGATATGAATGTTTGCTGACTAGGTAAAATGAAGCTGTCTTAAAGTAGTTTTAGCTTGTCAATAAAGCAGTGGTTCTCAAACTTTTTCTGTCATGCCCCCCTTCAAGAGCCAAAAGAAAAGTTCATTTTAATCAATAATTAACAAATCGGGCAATTGAAATAAACAGAATACTATAAACTAGGGTGACCATACGTCATCTTTTTGGGAGCTGAAAACTGCGTCCAGCCAGGATTTCTAAATGCCCGGGATTCTGTTTTTGCTTCCTACAGTTACAGTTACATAAATTATAAATGTATTAGTATTATACTAACATTAAGCTTTTTATTTATTGTTAAAATATTGTACTAATCCACACATTTATACTAGTTACACCTCCAGGTGGATAGTGCCTCTGCAGTGGACAGATTCAGATTTAGCCAGAGCCATGATGTCATTGTACGAATATTTGCTGCTTATGCCAGTGGTTGTGGTTTGCTTTTAAATGACTTCAAACTGATTAAATGTTAGTTCTAATTTGTTTGAACGTGGCACCCTGTTGTGCTTCTATCCCTTACACCTTCTCAGTACATTCACCTTAAGGTCATCAAAGTGGTGATGATGACTTGTGATGTGTTTACTGCTCGTGCACTTAACTTGGTGACAGGAATGACAAAACGGTTAAGATAAATTATGATAAATTGGAATATCTGAAGTCCCTCCTATCCTTGCTGAATAGCACACAGGAGGACTAAACATAAATTATAGCAACAGGAGGACAGAAATACACCCTCCATGTGGCCCTGCAAGCAGTCACACTGAGCTTGCGTGGGCAGACTCACAGGCTTAAGGAACACAATTACTGACACGCCACAACGCTCATTTGTCTCCTGAAACTGCTGCATTCTGTAGTGCCTCTCTTAAAATCGTGCTTTGTCTTCCTGCTGATCTGATGAGCTACTCAAAAAACTCAAAGCAACACTGCCCTTTGAGTGTGTGTGTTGTGTGTTGGTCTCTTTGCCGTTGCTGTGCTGTGCTGACCACCCTTTTCACTCTGTTGGCCTTTAGGCTCAACCTCTTTTCCATCACAGACACTGAGAGGTAGCATAGATTTGCCTCCACACACAAACATGCGTGCGTTGACACACTAGACAATATGTTTTGCACACACATCATCTAGTTTATATTGTTGTCTCTGTTAGTGCATTGTCTATCTTCCTACTCAAATGGGTGCACACACACAAAACAAATATGGATGTAAAATGTGTATTTAGCATCATTACTCAAGCTCACAGTTGCCATATGCTCAATTCACAGTAGCAGTTCGTATATTTCAATGCTCATTTCCTCGCTACCCACCATATGAATGACACACTCTACACAGAAAAGGAGATGTTTATTAACAAAGAATGTATTATATACATATTACACTACATGTGTGTACTCCTTCTCCATCCATCCATCCATCGTCAACCGCTTATCCAGTGTACTGGGTCAAGGGGGGGCTGGAGCCTATCCCATGCTGACACTGGGCGAAAGGCGGGGTACATCCTGGACAGATCGCCAGTCCATCGCAGGGCCACACATAGACAACCACTCACACTCACATTCACACCTAAGGACAATTTAGAGACACCAATTAACCTAGCCTGCACGTCTTTGGATGGTGGGAGGAAGCCAGAGCACCCAGAGAGAACCCACGCGGACACGGGGGAGAACATGCAAACTCAGGTACTCCTTCTCCTCTGTGCAATTCTGATGTGAAAACCAGTGGAGGACTATGGAAGTGAAGACCCTGGTTTCTGGACAATCGGCATATGCCTTTAAAATATTGTCAACGCTTTTTAAAATATTGTGCAAAGCACAAAAAAACTCATGACAGAAAACTCTGCTGTAATTGGTGCATTGTGTCTTGTGTCATGTGGGACTTGAAGTGTTTGAATCAAGAACCGACACACGACACACCAGCACCACCCACACAACCCACACCACACTGTAATCAAGATTACTGATAAATAATTCAAACAACAACTTCAGTCAAATAGATATAAAACAGAACAAGGAGAACATATTGCTCTCAGGAGCACATATGGCATCATGGTGGTGGCTTAATCTACATTCACTGCTCTATCCACAATCTGGAAGTAACTAGCATAAATGAATGTATTAGTGTAATATTATAAGATTAAGTAAAAAGTATAATGCTCATTTAATACTATACTGTTAGTATAATGTTAAAGAGGTGGTATTATGCTCATTTTCAGGTTCAAAATCTTATTTAGGGTCTGTACTAGAACAGGTTTACATGGTTTAATTAAAAAAAAACAAACATATTTTTTGTCATACTGCACATTGCTGCAGCTCCACCCTGTGTGTTGAACGCTTCATTTTAGCTATGGAGTGATCTTTGTTGGGAGTTCACATACAGTACAGTTAAGAACTAGTAGACAATCAGAAACAAAGTAGGATGGGTCATGTGAAGCCAGCAAACACAGGGGTTCAGCTGTATATCCCCTTACCAGCTTAGCAACATGGACTTGAGCAAGAGTTTCAGAGTGGTGAGTTGTTAATCTGTAACAAATGTATCTTTCATCCATTCCTGCAGACGAAGCTTCTCACCACCGTAAACCAACGTAAGAGCTGGTTACAAAAAAAAAAAAACCCAACACAAACAACAAATACGTACATTAGCTACCTACCATACAGTTTCAGAGCATTAGAATAGTTTAGCACTAGTTCACAAGCCTCGCATCAGCCCATTAAACAAAATGCAAGAAACAGCTACAATAGTTTAAAATTACTTCAAAACACAACCAACATTTTAATATTACAGTATTACAACAAATATTAACCTTGTGGCTCTTAGAAAGGGTGCTATTGCATTAAACCTTTCACTGCATGAGCATTTTACCGTTTTGTCCTCAATGAAGCTAGTTCAGTGCCAGCAAGAATATCTATCTTATATCTTCTGTGGAAATATATTGGGCTATTTACACTGTTGTTGATTTTGTATAACAGGCTCCTCAAGCACCCCTCAAAGTGATCGACGCACTGGAATTTCTCCTGGTGCTCCTGGTGGACAGTCCAGCTATGCTTTGAAAGATTAGTTGTGGGGTGGCGGGGGAGATTACGGTAGGTTGTACTCTTTACTTGCACACTGTGCTGTGTGGGCTCACCAGGCAGACATGAAAAAATTCTGATTTGTGTCGTGATCAGTTTAGTATCAGGATTGATACTGAGTCTGTGTGAAATCAAACTTGTGTCTGATGACATGTCTTGGATGGCTTCCTCAAAGCGATTGAACATAATTTGTCTGTTGACATTACCGCCTCTGTCTCTCATCTCTTTTCCTCTCCTCACTCTTCTCCTTCTTTCTGTTGCCTCCACTTGCATACATCAGTCTACATGTGTTTGTCTCTGTACGTGTGTAGTAGAGAGAGAGAGAAGCATTTGGGTATTCAAGGAAGCCTACCCACTGGGGAGCTGCAGCAGGCAAAGCACCAATTCTCACTTCAGAGTGTGAGTTGAACGTTGGACTTGGACTCTAATAAAAAATCTCTCTCCCGCCAAACGCCCCCTCAGTCCAGTCTCTGATGGAACAGGTCACTTTCACACGCCTACTCTCACTCTGTTGTTCATCCTTCATTGAACTTGAGTTGGTCACAATGGCACAATAGTACTACTAGTAGTATGAGCTATTCATATTGAAGTGTTTTGGTGACAGTCTGATTGTGGGGAGAACGTTTTATGAAGTGTTGAGGCAGCAGCAATGCTCAAAACCTGTAGAAATATAGCGAGAAGGTGAAACAGAAAAAATGACATCTGCTGCTGTTGCTGTTTGGACCAAATACAGTGCTGGACAACATGAACACCTTGTGCACTTGCACACCAAATCTGCAGCTGAAAATAGTCCCAAACAAAAGGACTATTTTACTCTTGTTTGAGTTACGTTTGCTAAGTCCTGGTATGCCAAAGAGTAAAATGTAATAGTGCTGGTAAAGGACAGAGCAATGCAAAAACACACAATGAATGCGTTTTAGCATGAAACTTTGGACATTTTGGGCAATTTAGAAATCCTGGCTGGATGCATTTTTTGGGTTCCAAAGAGAGAACATGTTGGTGAAAAAGAAGACTTATGATCACTAGCTAATGCTAATTTCAACATGCTACCATGCTCACAATGACAATGCTAACAGTTCAGTTCAGGTACGTTCAGTTCATGTGCTTTATTGGCATAAATGATTAAGTTAAAAAATGTTGCCAATGCTTATATCAAACTTACAAGTTTACATTTAGATATAGCCACAAGCAGCAATGACTGGGATCCAAGCCAGTCCTGAAAAATGGAACATTTGACATTTTCTGAGGAGAAGAATAGATGCAGATGACTTAAGAGATTAAAGTGATGAATTTGGACTTTGAGATAATTCCAGAATCGCAGACTTGATTTTTACAGCATCACCTTGAGATCACAAGGTGCCATTTTATGCATCAACTGAGTAGTGACCCTGGATCGTACAAACCAAATTTTCTTCGCTGCTTGGATCCCTAAATGTGAAACAACAAGAATTAATGCAATCCTGACCATTCAATTTAGCAGTTATAAGTTATAAAAATAACAAATACAGATATGCTAACATGCTGATGTTTAGCGGGCATTTGACAAGTTCACCATAGTTTAGCTTGTTAACACGCTAATATTTGCTGTTAATCACAAACATAAAGTACAGCTGAGGCTGGTGGGAATCACATTAGTTTTGCAAGTATTTGGTCATTAATCAAAGTATTGGACAAATTCAAATTTTGACCTTAAGATGTGTTAGAACTGTTAGAACTGATTTCAGTATCCTGAAGTCAGGAAAAGACACTACATATTAAAGAGATTGTAAGTGATTCTGCAGAAAGACTGTTGATATTTAAACTCAATTGCCGATCAAATAAGTGATAAGAATGACAACAAGCCTGTCAATATTTAAATATGTATTGAAGCAAAATACTTTTCTAAGACATGGAGTCTAGTTTTTGTATCGGTAGGATTACCGTGAGCCACTTCAACAGTAATGAATAGTAAGCAAACAACATAATTAGCCTGTCTGCAATGGTTTTTAAGTGACAAAAATACAGTGACTTACGAGAGGACAGTACGTTTGTATCAAATGCAAAGGACTGAATGCCTTTGTTAATATTAGACTACCTGGTATATTTCAAATCATGAATCAACCCAAATAATCCCACTGTTTAAGCAAAATTTGTTATTTTACTATTATGTAACGTTAGAGCAAACAAACACACGTAAGTAAGTAATGTAACCACTCTTAGCAAGGTTGTGGTTAGCAAACTGTCACTACTGCTGCGGCAAAGCTAACAAATCTAACCAATTGGGATCAGCCATCACAAAAATGACAACAAATGGACAAGACAGTGCTGACCTATTGTTTGTATGAAACAGCAAGACTAATCTTGCTCACCTGTCGAGCAGAAACAGCCACCTGTTGCAAAGTGTGGGGAAGGTCCGCACCACCTCATTTATGTTCCATTTACACACAATGGGCTGTGTAGGGAAACCAAATTTTTTTTTCAGAAGACACACAAGACATAGAGCTAGCGAATCGTAAGGAAATATTCACAAGTGTATTGGATTACAATCGCTTACTATCCTTTTAATTGTTTCCCTTCTGGTCTGACCGAGAGTGAGAACTAAAAAAGAATTAAATTATCTGACCAAAATGTCTGTCACAAACGTCTTTGATCAGCAATGTTGCTATTCATCATAAGCAGTAATTTGGTAGTGCATTAGAAGTAATTTGTTTACTGCTAATTAACAGGAAAAACTTCCAGGGCCAATCAGGCATTATGCAATCACAGAATTAATTATCATTCAATGAAATCTTGAATTATGTCAGTTATTCTTTTACATCCTGTCCCAGGTATTGTCTGTTGTTCATTTCCACATTTGCATCATTATCTGCTCAAAATAGACTCTTTTTTTGATTAAATGGTAAACACCTGCTCTTTATGTAAAAAAAATAACGCCATGTCATTATTTTGTGCTCTTTCACTGTGAAGCCAAATATGTTAACATTTGCTCCTGTTGCACTGTAAGTCCAAATCATCCTCTTTTTGTACCCCTCTCCGTCTCTCTGTCAGTCTCTTTCCATCCTTTTCTTTCTTCCTCATTGTCTTTGTGTCTCCTTTGTTTTTCCTATTAGACATTATTCAGCATGGTGGCTGACAAAGACTTGTCTGCTGCATGCTGATATAGCCACAGAGCACTGTTCCAGCCTCTCCTCTCTTATGCCACACCATCACGCATACACGCTCACACAATAAATTCTCTTTTATATGTAGAGCACTATGATGTGTGTGTGTGTAGAAACTGAAAATGGCAGAAAGAAGCAAACAACTAAATCATTTCCTTTGCTTGGCCAGAGAACAAAAGGAGTGAAGGAGTTTCATCGTACAATGGCACAAACACCCAGATTTTGATTTGTCAAAAGGAGGATCGCAGTGCATTTGGAGACAGACGAAGGAGCCGCAGACAGTGATGGATGCACCCAGACGGTGGGCGACAGTGAAAAATGAGGGGATGGGAATTGTTCTTGAGGTGACACATACTGATGATGGTGACCGCAAAGTGAGGGGCGAACGAAAAGAGGGATAGAGAGGGGTGTGTAAGATCAACCTGAGCAGTCGGGTTGGGGGAAGTGAGCGTCACACTGTGCAGCCTATCCATAAGTGTGTGACACATGTGATCACACACACAACCCTTGCACAGCTTTATCAGCGTTGAAAGGACTGACACATACTAACAGCAACGCAATTAGCAATTTGTGGTAAAAGGAAAAAAGGACAAGAGAGGAAAAGCAGAATGTGCAGAGTTGAAGCATAAAAGTGAAAAGATGTGGTAAATATTTTAGGGGGTGGGGGGGCTAGTGTTTGAAGAATACAAATGAAGAATGCAAAAGACAAGAACAAGAAATCACATTGAGATGGTGATTCATCAACATAATGCTGAGTAATCAAAGTGTTTAAACAAGCTTAAATGGATTTTTAAGTTAGTTGGATTGACTCATGGAAGTGTGAGAGAAGAGATACAACTCCCAGCTGCAGTCATTTTCATGTCAGATGAAAAATGTCACAACATTTGCCAGATGTGCATAGCAGAGCGCCTTAATGCCTTGTGGTTTTATTGTGAGTGTTTTTCTGGGAGGAAGGGAGACAGTTGTGGAGTTTAAGTTTCACTGTGCTTGTTGCCTTTCACGTTCATTTTGCATCAACTTCCTTCAGAATACAAGTTTGAAAATGAAAATCTGCTGCATCGATTTTGATCTTACATGACTGATTGATTTTTAAACTGTCCATGAATCCAACAATGATATAGGAGTAAAGGGCAAAATTGGGGGAATACTCTTTTAATGATAAAACAAGATTAGTGTCTATAGTCATGTTAGCATCTCTGTAAGGCACAGTTGTACTTTGAACTGCAACAAATTTTAATTTTGAGCTAATGATGGGTCTAGAGGAAAAGGAGATCAGGATCCATGAAAGTCTCTCCAAAGTTTCATGGCAATCCATCCAATAGTCCAGATATTTCTTCACCAAAGTGGTGCACTAACTGACAGACTGACCAAAATTGCCCTATAGAGCCAGGCTGCTAAAAACAACGGCCAATAAATAAAGTGAAGGGAGCTTCCATGTGACTATGACCTAATTACTGTACGTCCAACAAAAGTACATACAGTATGCCATATGTGATAGTAGTAACAAAAAGATGGAATTATAAATTAATATCATAAACATATAGTAAAATGAAGGTTTTTTCATATGTGAAAATGTTTACAGTCAAATTATGACATGTATGAATAATTTAGCATTACATTTATAGATGCATGTACACATGTACAGTATCTCACAAGTGAGTACATCCCTCACATTTTTGTAAATATTAGATTATGTCTTTTCATGTGACAACACTGAAGAAATTACCCTTTGCTACAATGTAAAGTAGTGAGTGTACAGCTTGTATAATAGTGTAAATTTGCTGTCCCCTCAAAATAACACATCACACAGACATGAATGTCTAAACCGCTGGCAACAAAAGTGAGAACACCCCTAGGTGAAAACATCCAAATTGGGCCAAATTAGCCGTTTTTACTTCCTGGTGTCATGTGACTCTTTAGTGTTACAAGGTCTCAGGTGTGAATGGGGAGCAGGTGGGTTAAATTTTCTGTCATCGCTCTCACACTCCCTCATACTGGTCACTTGAAGTTCAACACAGCACCTCATGGCGGCAACCAGGTGAGGAGTACAAAGACAATTGTGTCTTGCCTACGGTCAAGCAAGGTGGTGGGAGTGTCATAATCTGGGGCTGCATGCGTGCTGCCAGCGCTAGGGAGCTGGGGAGCTTCATTAAGGGAAACATGAATACCAACATGTACTGTGACATACTGAAGCAGAATGTGATCCCCTCCCTTACGAGACTGGGCTGCAGGGCAGTATACCAAACACACCTTCAAGACGACCACTGCCTTAAAGGTGATTGACTGGCCAAGCATGTCTCCAGAGCTAAACACTATTGAGCATCTGTGGGGCATCCTCAAAACGAAGGTGTAGGAGCAAAAGGTTTCTAACATCCACCAACTCCATGATGTCGTCATGGAGAAGTGGAAGAGGACTCCAGTGCAACCTGTGAAGCTCTGGTGAATTCCATGCCAAGAGGGACAAGTCAGTGCTGGAAAATAATGGTGGCCACACAAAATACTGCCACTTTGGGCCCAGTTTTCACTTCTACTATCCTCATGTTTACTCACTTTTGTTGCCAGCAGATATATGCATTTGTGCTGCATCGATTGAAGAATGTGTATATAAGTGCATGCATGTGTTGATATGATTTGAACATGGTTCATTTTTAACCTCATAAACATTTCCAGTTAAAATGAAAATGAAAACAAAGAAAAAAGGACGCAGAAAGCCATTCAGAAGCCAGCTTTAGCACCATCTCCAGCTGTCATGATTATTCACAAGTCGAGCAGTGTGACGCAGACTGCGATATGTGGGTCCAGCAGCAGCTGTTGTGTACCGACTCTGTTCCACGCAGAGAAACGTCACATGTAGCACAATCTCTTGCGAAGTGAGAAGTGTGAAAAAATTACCTCAATTTTCTTTTATTAATTTTTTTTTATTTAAAAAAATGACTTGAAACGAGTGTGATAAAAATAGTTTCCCCTAAAATGTATTTCACTGATTGGAGTTTTTCTTTGGCAGCAGGCCTTTAATCTAAATACTTAGTACCAATATATTTCAACCCTGTTAGTGCCATAAACACACTTCCCTGAACGCCCCCTCTCCATTAAGAAAAGCTACGCCCTTCAGAAATATGCAAATAAACACAAGGAGTCCTGAAGCAATTAAGAAAGTGAAGCATCTCAGTTTGATCAGAGTGGTAAAAGTACTTCTTATTTAATGTGTTCCAGCTCAATAAAGTGCTCATTAGCAGGAGATGGATAACAAGGGCTGTTCTTAACCATCAGAAGTACATCTCCATCTAATATGAGTCATAAACAACGTACAGTGCAGATATGACATCCATCAGGCAGGCGATCAATCGGTCATTCATTTGAACCCACTGAGGACTAAAAGGCCCGTTGCTGAAATAGTGTGCCGGGCTGTCAACCTGTCAACGTCACTGGTAATATATACTGTAGTGCACTCTGACTGCCGTGTGAATGATGAGGAACACAATCGCAAAGTGGAATTTGGCAGTCGAATGAGGTTAGCCCTGCATGACCTCCTTTTCCCGGCTCTTTGGATGAAAGAGAGCACTACTGTAATTGAACCGAGTGAAGGCCATGTCCAAGAAGTACTTAGCTGGGGCTGGAAAAGAGGATTGCTGATCATAAACAAGATATGATCTCCTGCAGTGTTGTCGTGCCGGTTCAGATATACGGGGCGTCTTTTTCTTTGCTGTTTGTAAAGCACAGGGGAGCACCAGAAAGCCAAAGTTCAATAGGACGGCTGTGTCATGTGGCTGAGTGACTCATTGAGTTTAATGAGGGTGTCTGTCAAAACAAAGGGCTTTTCTTTTGATGTCTGGTGGTCCTCTCTTCTGACAGTTATATCAAAGATGCATTAGCTTGTCGTGATTTGAGGTTTTCTTATTTGTTATTTGGTAGAAAGCAATATTGTTCTTTTGTGAGAAACAAAAGATTGCTCTTGATTTTGACATATAAGAAAACAAGTGAAGCTCTTCTTACGATTGGTCACCTCAAAGACCCCAACATGCCTGCCAGTCGCTCAGCTGCCCCGCCATCTGCTTCAATCGTCCTAATGAAGCACGTCCTTTTCTGAGGTCCGTGGAGACACCACCTCCACACTGGCCTAATCAGCCTCAGAAAGCCTCAGCCTCTCCGGTGGAATCAGTTTCAGGCCAGCCCATGTCTCACCCCGGATCGGTCATTTCATCAACACCCGGCACCTAATGAGCTAGAGGATGGAGGGCAGTGAGAGGGGAGGATGGAGGGAAACAAGGGAAAACTATGGGCATAGGCCCTTTGTACTAATGAAGAAACTCTTTTCCTAATGAAAATGCCTGTTTTGTTTCTCATTGAGCTCACTCAGAGGACAGGACTTAGCGGTCAAGGCAACCTGACCAATTTAACATTCAGCCCTGTGATAAATAGTCAAGTAATGAATTATTTCTGCCTTTTGGGAGGTCTTTCTTCTCATATGCCAGCTCTGTATTAAGCTTTCATATTAAATGATTGGTTCCTTTGTGCTTCGAGGCCCATGTGCAGCACTTGCAATCTCTCATTCCATGTGTGCAGCGTCTATTTCTTTGCAGAAGTAGCTATTTCTTTGCACGGCATCAACTGGGAAAGTCACGTTCATTCAGTATCAACAGTGAGACTGTGAACTACTAAATTATAAGAGCGTTATATATGTGCAGAATAGTTGATGATTTTTATTCCATTTACAAAAGGTCCATATAAAGTCATAAAATTAATGCATTTAACTTATTACCGAGAAACAGTGATTAGCTGAGATGTATCTCCATTTGAATGAGGGGGGGAAATCTGGGGGAAGTTGCTGTGAAGAATATTAATTTCAATGTTATAATTGAGCTTATTAATCATTTATATAACCCCCATCCACGACACAACCTTCCCCAACCTCATGCCAGATTGTACATCTAAATATAGTCCCTTGGTTCTCTCTCTCCCACACACACACACATACACACATACACAGCAACACTGTCCAACTTGTAAGACTTTCCCTGTGGCCATGTGTTGTCTCCCTGATTGAGCCCCCAGTAGATAAATCCCTTGTGTATGGACAGATGCCAGAGGGAAACCAGTCAGGTCGGAGTAGGAAAACTCTCCTTCTATATTTGTGTTTCTGTTTGCATGTGTGTGTTTCTGATAATCTGGAGGCCGCAGAACTTTATGCCAAGTTATGATGCTCGTTTTTTTAAACAAATTTGATTTATATGGTTATTCTCGTAAAGTAAGCCCCAGCGACGGTGGTGGTGCATTTCCATTTAGAGGAGTTTTATTGAGGCTGGAGAAATGATAAAGCGAATGATTTATGAATGGGAACGACATGCCAGGTTAAATCTAATCCCGAGGAGGGAGGGGGAAGCCACTGACTCCATTCTGAAGGAGGTAAGAGATGAGAACAGTATGTGGTGTAAGGAGATATAGGTTTTGTGTGCTGAATATTAACACTTTAACATGACAGTGTGATGCATCACAGATTGAAATCTACAGAGGTGATGTCATGGTGATTGTTTACCTTGCTGAATAGTTGATTCTTTTAACAGTTATGCAAAAAAATCAATACATTTCAGATCAATCTGACCAACCCTTGCAGTAAATATTAGCTACCACTGTAACGTTGTCTGGCCATGAGGAGGTTAAAATCAAGTGTATCACAAAAAGTGCCTTTTTGGAAGTGTCCCCTCAATGTAGCATCTGCTCGTGTCTTCTGGCTACTCTGCGCTCATTAGCAGGCAGACTGGTACAGGACTTTATCCATCTGGTAGCCCCAAGCAGCACACACAGCACCGCACATATCAAAACACAGAGCTCATTCTAAATGCCTGTAGATTGTAGAACATGCAGCTCAGCATGCACATAGTGCATGTTGAGTATAGAAAACATGCGTGGTCTTACTAAATAGATTACTAAGCATGCAGCTGGAACAGCCTGGGATCCATACAGCTGTGTGTGTAGATGACAGGTTTTCTTTTCAATGCACAATGCTGTGTCCAATCCATCATTATTAATGCGCTGCGCTGTTCAGTCTTTACTAGCCTTACAGTTAATGTCCTTTATGCAGAAGCTGATACTACAGATATTATTCTCTTCAAAGAATGGACCAAACTGATGCTGACACTGAAACACCATCATAAACAATAACAACAGCCTGTACTGTATTTTGGTCCAGTTCTTATGGGAATTTCAGCATTCAGAAGAGCCACATGGTTTTGGTGCACACACCGGCGGAAGGGTACCATTTTGATTTTCTAAAATAAGTTTCACTATTCTTTTTTCGGCATTAAACAAAACTTCAACTCTGCTTTTAGCTATTCTAAAAAAGTAGGAGCATCTGCGAAATATCTAAATTGGAAAGGTATGTGTCAGCACAACAAAAGCAGCTTTTAGTGAGCCGGCGGTGCCTGTCAAAAAAAATGTTAAAATCTGCCAAAGAGTCCAACTTGGCAGGAAGACAGTATCTTCAATGAACAACCACAAGCTTACTTTTTAATTTTTAATGCACAGTGTTTCACTTTACTTAAAAACAGCTGCATTTTGACATAGTCTTTGTCAATACATCAGAGCAGATGCAAAGTGAGCACCATCCATTTTCTGTGGCTGCTGTTTCTGAACTGAGAGAACAGCAACAAGGACTTTTTCAGAGTGATTATAATGTGGCTTAAAATATGACATTAGAGAGACCATGAAGAGTGTTTTTGTAGTGTGAAGAGGTGAGCCACTAACCCTGGTAGTTAATGACATACAAACCTGCTTCCTTATGTGATTTTCTTTTGCAAATTAGGTATTTTGAGCTTGGGGAATATGATGTACTTGAGGCAGTCCTTATACCGGGCAGAGACTCATGAGAAGGACAAATTATAAATTCTTTGTAAAACTGAAAGACTGCTCAAACCAAGCAAACATTTAGGTATGTCCGTCATCCCTATCCCTCTCCTGTCAATCGTCTATCAAACGTATTGCAACTGTGTATTCATATATTAATAATTCAGTAATGCTAGATGGGAGATTTGACAGTATGGCACATTGTAAGATGTGTAAGATGATCCGTGTGAAAAAACAGTCAGCTTTTTTTCTCCAAACTTAACATTCAGTAGAAGAAATCGAATCATTTAATGTGCCTGATAAAGATCAATGAAGAACTTTTATCAGCTACATTCCCCTGAAGCTACAAGCAGTGTTAGCTTTTAAATAATTTAGTGCAAATATGTTTATGTAACAGGTTTCACCCAAAGCAACTGTAAGACAAGAAACACAGGGCTGAACATGTGATGGTATGGACAATTCCCTATGCAGTTCATGTGGTACACAATAGCAGGATTAGCGCTTCCATTCACTGGAGGGATTACAAGGAGGGGGCGGTGCAGACTATATCTGTCTGCAGTGCAGATGAGACTTTTCTCACACACTTTAAATTATTTATGGGGTCTTGGGACTAAGGTCCATAAGGTACAGTATGCATGAATGTGTGCAGTCCAGCTGTAATTACATCCGGAAAAGTCATTTACTTGTAAAATATTTAAACTGAATAAAAAGATTTCATTCAATTTGCATTAGTATTCACACACGTGCAATGCTCTGTATTTGTAAAGCGCCTTTCTAGTCTTTGTGACCACTCAAAGCACTTTCACACTACATCGCATTCACCATTCAGACACATTCATACACTGAGCCTAAGTGCTCAAAGAGAAATTAACGTTCACATACACATTCATACACTGGTAGAACAGCCACCAAGGGCTATTCGGGGTTCAGCGTCTTGCCCAAGGACATTTCAACATGCAGCCTGGAGATCCGCCGACCTTCCAATAGACGGGCAATGCGCTCTACCTCCTGTGCCACAGCTGCCCAAGAGGTCCCTGACTACTGTCATGTGTCTGGTCTACAGGACACTTTAAGGACATTTTCTTGCATTAGCAAGAGGAAAGGTCACTGTGCATGTCTGTGTTTCAAGTAAATGTACATCTCACAAGGTTTCTTACATAATCTGCAAGCCTTTCGTTTGGTTAGTACACTAGCATGGCTTTGTGAGGCTGCACTTGAGCACTCAGGTGCTTTGAACTGAATGCTAACATCAGCATGCTATGATTCTTACAAAGGCAATGTTAGCATGCGTGTTTAGCAAGTATAATAATAATACTTGCTTATTAAACAAAAAAGCTCATGATTAGTTGAGAAAACAACACCTACATCAGAATGCTGTTTGTGGATTTCAACTCAGCATTCAACACAATCTCTCCCATATACTGATGAAAACTTGAGAACAATACTATGCAACTGGATATTGGACTTCCTCACAAACACAACCCAGATACATTTGGATTTTTGGCCACACCTCTCCACTATAGTGCTCAACACTGGAGCGCCCCAGGGCTGCAGTTTCAGTTCCAGATATGGAAAGAACTCTGTTGTGAAGTTTGCGGGCGACACCACCATCATCGGCCAGATTTAAAAAAATGATGAGACTTGATATTGGGAGGAAAATTTTGCAAAAAGGTGCTCAGAGAACAACCTACTGCTCATTGACAGCAAAACCAAGCTGATCATTGATTTTAGGAAAAGGGAGATAAAGACACACACTACTGTCTAAATCATTGGTGCTGAGGTGGAGCAGGTGAACACTTTCAAGTATGTGGAAATCAACATCACAGATGATCTGATATGGTCATTTCACATCTTGTCACTGGTGAAATAAGCTCAGAAATGGCTATATTCTCTTAAGGAAACATAAGAAGGCTAAATTCCCATGCCAAATTCTTGTAAACTTTTATAGAAGAGCAATGGAAAGCATCCTGATGGGAAACATCACCAACTGACTATGACTAATGTACCTTGTAGTTGTTGAGATACTTCAGTCTGGACCAAAGTGGTGAACATATTGAATAACACCACAAACTACACTTAAAATGTAAAAGACAAAGACAAAGACCGGGAGAGTTGAAGCAATACTTAGCTTTGGTTTAGTTACCTCCATCTTTTCTGCTTCAAAGAGTGACAGCTAAGACAGAGCTAAGAACTGTATAGATTTCAGAGTGGGCAAAGATGAAACGTTAGCACAGAGAAGGCTTCACAGTGAAGCTCCCTCAAGTGACATTTCCTTGAGTAAGCAGTCTTTCTGAGTCTATCTTTTCTTCTTGTTACTCTACACATGGACATTCAAGGTGATGGGTAAGAGATGAGGTCCAGAATTCCTGAGAGTGCTTTACTGTGAAAATGCTGCAACACCAGCCCACCTGCTTCCCCAGCTGAGGAGTGGCAGGTGACAGTAGGGCCTACTCCACTGATGGATGAGCCTTCACCTCACCACGTCCAAAAGCAACTGGGCCAAATGGCAACCTGATGGGTGTTTCCTTATTGATGGGCTCCACACTTCGGGGGAATAGATTGATTGAGAATAAAAATTATTTCACCTGTGAATTTGGAATGACTTTTTACTACAAATCAAATTGCACTCATGTGCACCCACAGGGTATTATGATAAATATCCGCTGCCACGAGTGAAATTGTTTTCTTTGCTTTGCACTTTCCACATAAAGGCTTGCCGGCTCTCTGGCTTTTCTCTGTCCTTTCAAACTAGCCAGCTGTAATGCCAGCAGCATTTAGCTGGCAAATCCTAATGACATATTAGGAATTATGCCCACAACTCTACCAAGCTTTATTTAATTGTAGATCAGAGGAAGGTTGTGATGTGGCCACTTCCTGAAGTAAAATGCTGTTGCTGATGGTCATAAAGAGGTGTTTTAAAGTAAATTCAATTGCAATGACAATCAATAAGTAAATGGTAGCAATTTGTACATTGGATTATTTTGAATCCAAATGGGATTTTTGTTTCAAAATTGTTTTGAATTATCAGAAGAGAATGACCTTAAATCTATCCAGCTTCTTCTGAAACACTACTTCACTACTTCTAAAACAAAGAATCAAATGAACAATAAAACTTAAATAATCTTGAGTTATTTTTTGGTTATTAGTTATACTGATCTTGTGTAGATGGCTAGTTTCAAGGAGATCTGCTGTTCTGGTCACAAAAGTATTTTATATAGCTTATTTCAAGAACACAGAATTAGGGACTAACAGACATGTCCCTACCAATATCCAGCGACTAATAATCCCTAGCAATAATTCTGATCAAAACATTAAAATATAACCACTGTTTTCCGTCAGTGTCTATTCAATTTAGTTGGTACAAAAATTGACCCAAATTACTAATTTGGGTAAATTTTTTTCGGTCTAATTTGAAATTAGATTAACAGTCAGACCGAAAAAATACAGAGAAAATAACATAAACCAAAAATCAGAATTGCTGTCTGTCAACTATGATACAGTATTATGGACAGTATTAGAAAAAAAGTATTTGATTGAGATTTTGAGAATTAAATAATTATATTCTGAAAAAAAGAATGTTGTAATGTTTGGAGAATGAAGTCATAGTAGAACCGGCCCTTTGCGTCTCACTTAGAGACACCTTTGCCCTATGTGAGACTCCCACCTCTAAAGATTACAAATCATCTTAATTATTTCCATAAAAAATGAATAAACAGTTCAGAAGGGTGTGGAAGGTATAGTTAGTGATATTTCTTTAAACAAACAGTGGAACTTACAGTGTAGGGGAGGCCGTCCAAAACAAAACAAAGTAAATCCAGAAACAAAAGGTTATAATCCATAAATCCAAATGACAGACAGAGTAAATCCACAACACTGGGGAAAACGCGAGGAACAATGTTGGAACACGAGACATCCACAGAGAAGTGTTGGTAGAAAATGAACTGGCACAGAGTGAAAGGAACAGACCAACTAAATACACCAGAGGGGAGATAACGAGACACAGGTGAAACACATTAGACAATCAGGGACAGACACAAAACAAGGCAATGACACCAGGGGCAGAACAACTTCAAAGTATAACAGGAAACACTAAAAAAACATGAAGTGGGCATTGTGACTTTTTAGAGTCTTGTCACCATCGCGTCTTCAAGGAGTCATTGCGCCCAGCCAAGAAACAGAACCTCTCAGATATAACCTGTTAATTAGAGTTTAACCAGGCTAGCTGCTTCCCCCTTTTCTAGTCTTTATGCTAAGATAGGCTAAGCAACCGTCTCCTGGCTGTGGCTTCATATTTGGCACACAGACATGAGAATGGTATCATTAACGTGTTGAATGAATGAGTTTACCTCCTGCAGTACATAGTTCGTTCACACCCTCTAGAACAGCACATACCTGTAACACTGTTGAAAAATAAACGTGATTTATTATGTCACAGCGTCATGGTTAAGATTTGATTAGGTTTAGTCACAAAAATGACCTGGTTTGGTTAAGGGAAACACTGCGGTTTGGGTGAAAATGACAACTTTGTAAAGGTTAGGGTATCTCTGTCGTCATGGTCAAAATAAACACTAAGGTGATGGAACAGTTGTGGTCATGCTTTAACAACGTTGACTGTCAGTATGAAACGGGAGACGAACAGCAGTCTCCCCTGTTTAAGTCTGATGTTTTGTTGATCCATCAAGCCACAACAACCTGTGCGCTTTGTTCAATAACAACATCACCAGACTTCCTCCTTTGCCACGTTATAATTACTATGGCCAGCAGAGGACTTTCTCACTGAAATGATTTCTTCTTGAGAGGACAGTGTGAATTGAACAACGCTTTCTTTTCTTGTATTGTTTCATATGTTATCCAAAAAATAATTTTTCAGGGAAATTAGTTTACAAATAAACTGAGCGAATTCTAAAACATTGCCAAGTATAGGAATATAGTCAGTTGCTTTTTCTTATCAGTAGTCTACACTATGTGTTGAGTACTGATTACTCCAGTTTGTAGTAATGTGATCTTAAAGCATCTAAAATCTTATTTATACTAAAGTAACTGATCACATTATTAAAAGGTGAGTGCTTAAGGGGGATACTCTTAACACCTCAGAGGACCTACGGGATGAAAATTGCAGTAGCCAATCATTAATGCAATTTTATGAACCAATGAACCAGTGTGCAAATTTGATTAAATTCACCATGTCTTTTGTTGATAATTTCTAGGTGTGTATGTGTTTTCTGAATGTGCCTTTCACCATGTTCACCAGCAAATCGGGGCTCTTTCATGGTGAGTGTCTGTTTGTGTGCACACTTCAATGTCAAGTTCTTGTTTGATGGATATACTCAAAAATGTATGTGTGCCTGAATGTGTGTGGACACTTTTATGTTGTGATGTGCACAAAGGGAGATGTCTAGTGTACTCTTTGGACTGGTGGAAAATAAAAGACAGTTCTGCAGGAATGTGGGATTGTACTGTCTTACTGTATGTTATTTGCTAAGTCAAGTCTTTTTTATAGTGTAAAGTTTGTGCCTAAAACAAAGGTAGGTAAAGAAAGTGATCAGAAAATTAGACTATCTTGAAGTTTTTCCCAATTATTTATGTCAAGTTTCAAGTGAAACTTTCATATATTCTAGATTAATTACACATAAGGTGAAATATTTCAGGCCTTTTTTGTTTTAATGTTGATGTTTTTCCACAATATTAAAATTTTCTGAGATGCACCCAGTATATGTGCTAACTGCATACATAGAGGAATGACTAACAATTTACCTTGTCACACATTGAAACTTCGCCCTTTAGATCCTTAAGCAGAAAAATTTCATGTCCAAATAAATAAGCTTTTTTCCCCTTCTTTTTTACCACAGTGGTAATGCGGTTGAGTTAACAAAGATCGACAACACAGAAGAAGTGGCTTTCACTTCTCGCACCAGCTCAAATGATGGATTTAAAATATCTATATTTTACAGTTGAATGGCTGTTTATCCACTCTACACGGTTCTCTGAGAGGAACGGTGAAGATTATTAGCAAGAGTGTATTATCCCACTCACAGATTTATGCTAAGGCTTTACCCCCTAAAAATAGAGAAGACATCAGAAAATGTATTTAAGCCTGTGTTAACTGATTTTATTTAACCACTGGGTCCCAGTGTTTCCTCTGGGATTTTTTTCAGCAGCAGGCCAGGACAAATGAAGCAAACTTTTTGTCTGAATATGAAACCCCAACACAACATGTTTCAGCAACAGTGCTCGTTTGTCCATGAACATGCAAATAGTTTAAAACTGCAGTGTTTTCCCAGTTTAATGTGAGCGTTAGTCCTCCCCCAAGAAAATGTTATGCTTTCGTATAAAAATATGTAATTTCACATCATACTGCGCCGTTATTTATTTTCACCATATCTCTGAACAAATAGTTATAGTAATAAATAAACAACACCCAAACATCAACCTACTGGAGGAATTACAACCTTTAGAGCTGGAGAAAGTTATTTGGTTTGCTCCATAGTGATTTTACAATGATGGCACATTATGTTTTGGGCATCATCCCTAAGCCTTAATGGCAGGAAAACCCTGTTAATATGACCTTAGAATCATTATAGATACGATTGTTCATGTTTGACTTTTGTGTCTTCATTTTACAGCTTCTGACATTTATCTGTAGACATTCATATAAAAAACAGGCACCATGGGAAACCTCTTCCCTTCTGAGGTGCATTTTATTTGCACACTAAAATCCAAAAAGACATGTCTCCTCATTAGCTTAAAAGGACTAGTTTGCATCATTAATTAGCTTTACTAAACTCAGCTCCTCCAGTCACCTCCATCCTTTCTTTTCCAAAACTCAGTTTTCAGATTGAAAACTGAAAATTAATTTATTCAGTCTGTACATGACAGAGCTGCAGGTTACGTCAGTTTAGTCTAAGTTTGTACCTGATGTTCTGAACATTGGACAAGTAGGCACTAATAAAATACAGCTTCCAGTTACTTTCTATAAATTGAGATAATGTTAAGTGACATAGCAGCTATTTAGCTGCTGTAGAAGCTTTCCTGCTCAGCTGCGCAGACTGAAGGGGAGGAGATGTTAGCTAACTTAGCGCTAACCGGCTTCACTTTTCCAGCAGGTGGGAAACAACAGACTTTTCTTGGCCTTGAGAAGCTAACACACTGTAACAGACACCGTACATTTACTGCCAGAACATTTTCCTCCGCTCGTGTTCACCGTCACTTTCTGCCGCTCAGACAATCAAACACTCGCTACGCACCTCCTGATTGATTTACGCTACTCTTATAACACGATGGAGAGGAGGCGAGCCGAGCATTGAGTGTTGCCGTGCTCGCACAGTGTGGGAGTGAAAACATTTGTAGCGCATAGTTTAATGATCGTGGGAAATTTTAGGAGCGGCGGTCGTGATTCAGCAGCGGCGAACCGCTGCTCTTGAATGCATATAGGGGAAACACTGGGGTCCTGTATTATAGCTTTATTGCTGAAAACAGCTGCCTGTAGAAACATCGCAGAAAAGATTCCACCAACAAGGGGTCACTGGTGCAGCTCACTAATTATATTTTGAAACACTCCTGGCATCTCCAGAAAACTAGCAAATTTACTGACCTGTTAATGCAATCCCATCACCAAACAAGAATGCCAGTATTAAAAGATTCTCTCAGAACCTCTAGTTATGTCAAATAACATTGTTTTAATTTTTCCTGCATTCTTCATTATCAGTGCGTGATTAGGGTTAGGGCAAGCTTGTTATGGGACATAAAACATGGTCATGGTGGGCAACTAAAATACTGATCCTCTACTCCAACCTTCACACCCTTACTGCCTGCGTGGCTATAAAGAGGTGCAGCTTTGCAAGGTGGAGAAATAAACACAAAACTTCCACAGACTCATTTGCACCAGTCACATGTTAGAAGGAAAGCCAAATTTGTGTACCTAATCTGGTCAAGATGGCCTCTGTCCCAGACCGTATGTCAGCTAATGTTGTCATTCCTTCATCATTGGCTGGAAGTCAGCACCCATTACCTCTCTGAGACACCCCTCCATTTTCCCCAACTGCAAATACTGCACAGAAATGCTAACGCTGCCTTGTGATTGGAGGGCTCCAAGCCGACAGCTCCCCAAAATAACACCCCCCTGTTCTCTGGGAGCAGCAAGGATGCATTGTCCCTGGCATTATTCTCAATATACACTTATGCACTGCACCTGCAGTAATAAAGGTGCTTTAGCTGGAATGTCAAGGTAACTGTGAGGAGGGGACCTTTGTTGGTGAGCTAATTAACCCTCAGGACAAAACAAACTGCCACTCTTTTATTCTACTCACACACAGGGCAATACAGTATGGAGCTGTATATTAACTTTGTGGCCATTTATCTTGATGAACATTACTGTGTTTTAGTGTTGCTGCTGTGGGAGTGTAACAGACTGAAACAAAGATGCCTTACTGTTGGAATTGAAATCCATTGATCTGAGCAAAGGAACTGCAAGTAAAAGTGAAAAACTGAAAAAGAAAGAATAAATAATTTTTTCCTCTGGCACATTATTGATCTGGAATGTCTGAGGCTTTTCCTTAAAGGCACTACAGAATGAGAGAGGAAGTGAGTAACAGAGAGAGAGAGAGCAATTTTAAAAATAGACATCGGCGTGAAAGAGATTAAATAAGATTCACTAGAAGTTGGAATGAGGAAATAAATCCTCTTTGTTTCATTTAATTTCTTCCTCTTGCTAGAGTTATTAATGTCTGAGCCTTAATTACTTTGTGTACCATGGTGAGTCAACCCTTTTATCCCGAGAAGGACTCGTTTTTTTTGTCGAACATGGAGAAGCTCTTCACACGCTTGTATTTTGGGGACCGCTCTGGACTGTAATTAATGGACGGGACAGAAACCATGAACAGCAATGCGGCAAATATGTCATTTCTTGAACGCCCTCCACTCTGCTCCCTCCTTCGTCTTTCTTTAGGGAGTACATACGTCATTTGATGCTCGAGGTAATTCCTTTGTGGGGAGTCGGTTTGAAAAATGGACGCGTGTTTAATCATGATGCCTGTTAACTGAATCATTGTTCATCTTATTCTTAAACCAACTCAGAGGTTCTACTGGCCCTGATGATTTGTTACAGAGGCAGGACAGCTCCACAGTGGATGTTCAGATGTGGCCTGATTAAAAACATACACAACTGCCTTTTGGCTGCTGTAAATTTCCCTCATTGCCTGTAATCATTCAGCGCTACGGGGTGAAGACAACTTTTTGGATTGCCTTTTCGAATGCAGGATGCAGCGTCAGCCCTCACAGGACATAGTACACCTCCTTGTCATTTTTTCTAAGGTGTGTGCGCGTGCTTTCCTGTTTATTAATGTGTGACAGAGTCATGTTAGATAAATTCCCAGCCATTTGAACAGAATGGATGGCCGTCATTAATGAGGCAGGGTCTAAATCATTCGGCCTGATAATGGTACAGACCATGATGGCTTTGCCTATTGGATTACCACACAGCGGCGAACCCTGTAATCATCACAATTCCACAATCGATGAGGCGTCCATTCAGTGCTCCAATTGACAAATCGACTCCTTAGCCTCTAGCTCACCCATTCCTCCCTCCCTCTCTCTGTTACTGGCTTGGGATGAAAGTAGAAAAGACTGGGCATCCTTATATTGTGTGTCATCCACTCTATTTCCATAAAGCTTTGGGTAATTCAGCCTTTGGTCAGAAAATAGCACCGCGCTGTTCAACCTAACCACTGATAATGTGGCTGCTGGCTGCTCTTGGAGGGCGCAGAGCACAATAATTCCATTAAGTGTTCAGCTCCGCATCAGCATAGAGGCCGACATTTGCTTCCTCAGCCTCCTCCTATTCATCGCTCACCCCTATGAGAAGACTCTTATTTCTGCCTCTGTACACACGCACAGCAGGGATGGCTGATAACTACGTTTCCATGAAAGTGGAGAGGACGCCGTTGATATTTAAGGAGATGCATTAGTGGTTCCTCTTTATCTGTTCATTGGAAAAGCAATTGTAAAGTGCTAATATAATAATGAATTTACATTGCTTTTGCCTCTCTGGACTTCTACTCTTCCTACAGCCAAATAGCCAATTTTAGTCATTTATACATTCCCCTATTGCCAAACTGGGCCATTTTGAGTTAACCTACTGCCCTCATCCACGCGGACACAGTGATCTACATGCACATCTGTCCAAGAAGGTGTGCTATGGGAGCAACTCAGAGTCCCTTAGGTGTACTTAAGGCCAACTGTCTTCCCAACTATATGGTGTTCTGTCAGTTTAATGTCCCAGAGGATGATTATTAAGACCTTAATGGAGGAACGATTCTCTGGGTGGTAACCTTGCCTCACTTAAGCTGAAGCTATAGTGTATGTAGAGCTATGCAAGGGAGTAGAAAGGGGATAAGATATGGTACAATATTTAGAAAGAAAAAGGCAGTGTTTAGAGAAATGCACTCAATCAAGGATAAAAGTCAGTGGGATATAGCTCATCATTATTTATTTATATATAGACTATCTATTTGTATATTGAGATTTTTATTGTTGCAATACAATTTAAGCATACAATCAGACCTACCTCCTTGAATGGTCGGCACCTGCACTAAATGTACATAGACGCTTCAAATATTCTCCTTACAGACTCATAACTGTTTTACGTATTTTTGTTTTTTATACTATGTGTATTCAGTGTGTAACTATATGTTGTTCTGCATGTCTACACTTTCTTGGCCAGGTAGCCGTTGCAAATGAGAATGTATTAGAGATGTAGTTAAATTGTACGGAGCCCCCCTGGTGACATTGATGAAAAATATATTAATTTGAGGCCTCAAATGAAAAATTTGTGGCCATGAATTATTATTTTAATGCCGGAAATTAATAATTTGTGGCCACAATTTATTATTTTGAGGCCACAAAAAATAATTTTAAGGCCTCAAATTAAAAATTCGTGGCCACAAATTATTATTTTGAGCCCTCAAAATTATTATTTGTGGCCTCAAAATAATAATTTGTGGCCACGAATTTTTAATTGAGGCCTCAAATTAATATATTTTTCATCAATGTCACCAGGGGGGCTCCGTAAAATTGTATGCATGCATGAGTGATTTCATTCACCTTATGTCTTAGAAGCACCGTTACAAAATGTAACTCAGACTGAACTATACATGATAAGAATAACATTGTTTGTCAACTTTTCAGAACACATCAACACTAATAAATCCCCTAAACTTGTTTTTGTCACTCATTAGTTTATTTCCCCCCCAATAACTTTTCAGTGCCAAATTTTCAGTGATATTTAGTGATATTTTTGAATGTAGTGTCATATATGTTTAGAATTATATACACTGTACTGTGTTTACTGAAGCTGATATTGAACTATGTTTACTGTAACTGCTCAGTGATTGAACACAGAAAACAAATCACAGTCACTTTCTTGTGGTCAGTGTAACATGACTGTTGTGCTGTGACAAGATAATGTCCTCTGAGCTAGTATGGTCATACTTAAGCTAGAATTCTGCTCCTAAATAATATGATTAATCACTTGGTTCCATAATATCATCATCACCATCAGTTGATTCGGGTACACCAATGTTAAAGCACATACAGCATGAAATAATAATATTGACTGCATGGAGGAACTGACGTTGGTTAATTTAGTTTGTTTGTATTAAATTAAATTATTGTTCCCAAAATAATGCAGTGTGCCATGTAGTAATCCAAGAATTGAATACATGTGGTGCTGTGTGGGTGTCATCTTACATGGTGGCTAATCATTTTTGAAGTGAACAGGTCAGAGTGGCCTCCACAGAGCTGCCATTACAGATGGCTCATTAGACTAGCGTTTGAAACAACCTCCCCCCTGCTCTCCACTTTTCCTCCATCTCCCATCCCTCCATCCCGCTGTCATCCTTCTTTCATCAGTCTAACATTCTACCAGCTGCTCACATCTAACAACTGCAAGAGTTCAGACACCAGGAAGAAAGCCAGAGCTGTGCAACATATTGCACTATGAAAACTGCAAAGAACACGGCATGCCTTTCTTAAATTGTGCCAACACGGGGAATTTTAAACACTCAACTGTTTTCACCTGTCAGTCTGAAGCTGGTTGAACCAGAATATGACACACTTAAGTTTTTACTAAATGGAGATTTACTGTAACAAACATAAAATGAATTTGGGTTACACTAGGCAAACTAGTTCTGATGTAAGCTGCCAGGTGAAAGTGTTATGTAGCTGATTACAATTAGCATTACATTAGCTTGCTACAATAAAGCTAATACACATATGACTCATTTAGACTGAAGAGTAAAAGAAGTCATATGAAATACTATCGACATGTGCCCTGACACTTTTCAGAATTTTCTTTGGCAATGAACTAAACTGGGAAGATGACAAAAAGCAAGTGATTTACCGCAAATTACAAAATGTTACTAATACATCAACTAATAAGTCAAACTAAATATTTCGCTTCAGTTAGGTTAACATTGTCAGATAATTTCCTCTAATTCTAAATTGCTTGAATACTTAACTCTGAAACATGTATTTCTATTTTTGCATATAGAACAAAGTGATTAAGTTTATAAGTTGACATGGCAGACTTGTTAGCAAAGAATTGTTTATTTACAGATCCAGCAGCACAACATTACCCTATATTATCAGCACCCACCAAAATTTCGACTCATATTTGTGAGTCCAATATTCACTTTCTACCTACTGCTGAGGGAAATATCTGGCTCTTTAGTCACTAAATGCTCAACTACGTTCACCAGCTAGTCGCTAACGTTACTACTAATACTATGAGAGCTGTAAGAGTGACCCAAAAGTAAAGTTGTGGGTTGAACAGCTAAATAATACATAATTTACTTCTTTGATTAGACGTTTCCCAGCAACAACACAACAGTGAAGTTTTTATTAGACAGGGAATGTCTTGCAACACAATTAATAAATGAGTTTGAAACTCACTAACTCACGATAAATGGGAGATGGAAAAACCTTTGCAGGATAAGTTCTGACATAGTTGACATCATATGCCTGATCAGCTGTTTCTACTGTTGCCGTCTTCCCAGAGATTCCCATTACACGCGGAAACATGGTAGCAACATGACCCTTGAAACACATTTCTGAAGACCTCTCTTGAGGTCCATGCATCTGGTTTTGATTCTGTTCTGTTAGCAGCCATGCATTGCTCTTCATCGCGGCAATTGAATGGGTGTGCCTGTTTACAATGCTTTCAACATCAATGTGTGTATCTCTGAAGTTTATTCAACATTGTTTATGGCTCTGGAGGACTGGAAGACTGGGAGACTACATGCCTGGCATTCATGTGAATTATTGAGTGTGGACTGTGTGTAATGGTGCTGTGAGGTGTCTTGTCTATAATCAGGTCATTACACGAAGCCTTGTGTTGACAGAGTCCTTGGTTGTGAATGTGTCACTGATTAAATGGATGTGGTTGATATGCGTCCCCAGTGATGGGCTTGACCCATAAAGATCCAGCAGGGCCACACTGCCTCATTAATTCTGTAACAACCACCATAATTTAAGATATAACCCCAACACTCAAGCCTGTATTTTACAGCAGTACAGCAATCTCAAGCAATACTTGAGAGTGAATGTGCAAAATGTCTACATGACCTATCGATGGGTTTACTTCATGCATGAGTAAGATGCTGCTCTGCAGCCACACTATTACATCCTGACTGAACTCCCCTGGAAATGCTGGGCTACAGAGGGAAAATGTATTTGAGAAAAACACAACAGAGGGCAAATGAGCAAAGATCAAAGGTATTTATAAACCAGGGTAATCACAGGAAATTTCCATCAGTATTTAAAGATGGTTCATTGGTTGTCTGACTAAGGGGGAGAGAGAGCGAAGACAGTGAGACAGAACAGTAAAGGGATTCTCTAAATATGATTTCAACCTTTTTATATTAATCTGAATATGTTATCACAGCTGCAGGAATTAAACAGCTATAATTTTCATCTCCCGTGAAGTACATGGTCATTTCTCCTCTCTTCTCCTCTCTGAGGAAAATCAAAGACGCAAACAGGATATTTAGAGTCTTTCTTCTCACTTCTTAGACAGTGTTACCAAACACTTTATTCACTATGAACTCGTGCACTGACAGATAGTTGGCGTTGGGACTGGGACTTGATGAGGCGGTCAGGAAAAAATTGCATTAAATTTTCATTCATGAAGTGTTGTGCTGCCCAAATAACAGTCAAACCATTGTGCAGCTACTGAAGCTTCAACAGTCCTTCCCTCTCGCAGACCATCCTGAAAATTGACTTGAGGTTCAATGTGTGAAAGTGCAGAGGTGGCTGCAAGAAAACAACACATTGATTCCATTGAAAATGTGCTGTTGTTTGGGGGCAGGTAATGTGTCTGAGTGCTGGGAGAGGGACTCTGGAAATGGCTCGCAACCGCTTGGTTACGTTGTCTAATGAAAGTTTAATCTTCCCTGCTTTTGGGTCTGGCCCCCTCATCCATCACCAGAAGCCAATCGGTGAGAGACAGTGGGAAAAGTGTGGAGCCTATGGGACTCCCTCCATCCCAATCTCTGAAAATAATAATAGGACATGGCTGGGCATTATCGCAGAAGACACACTAATGTTTCGGATTCTCTCCTGTTGGATAGTTTTGAGAGATCAGATGTGAGGTGGTTCAAAGATCGGGATCCTGACACCACAATGCAACGACTGTGACTGCTAACTCAGAATCCAAGCGGAGATTCATGTGTACCGTGGACACATGTAGTTGTATTATAATGTGGATCTATGCATAAGCAACAGTTGAATGCCATTATTTTTATGCGTGGAAAGAAAAAGGTAGAGCGAGGTATAGATGGAAGAAGAATCTACAGATCCTTTAAGGAATGTGATGGCTGCTTCACCGGTAATGAACCCTGACTGTGCTGACCTCTCTGGGCACCAGAGAGTGTTAGCAGCCACACACAGTGCAACCAATTAGACCCAACCTGGAAACCAAGACACAGAAGATTACAAGGGAGCAGCGACACAGCCACTACCATGAGGAGGAGTTGTATTGTTAGAGCTGGAGGCTCAATAAAGTACATTGTGTGATGTGTAAATGAAAACAGACACTGCGAGTCAGTGTTTATTTAAAGCTGCACTAGTCAATACTTTAAGTTTAACAATCAAATTACCCCATTAGCAAGTCCGTTAATGTGAAAACTGTCACTTGTAGTGACATACCCAAAGGGAATTATCAACCAAACTATGCAACTTCTCTCAGCTTTATTGCAGGTTTTACCATCAATTGTTTTGGTTGTACACTCTGCAACTTTACTGTTTTGCTTGAAAGTTGTTTTTGGTTAAATAAAAAGCTCAAATAAACCCACAGCACCAAACAACAGGCAGTCAAAGTTAACAACTAGCTTGATCACATTTCCCTCAGGAGTTAAAGCTAAGAGAAGGCTGAAGGTTTTCCATATAAGGTAATTTGCTCTGGGTAAAGAACAGGAGCATCTACAGGTTCTTTTTAGACTGAAATGAGGACCTGCATGTGTACCCGGCTGACCCCGAGAATCTACTGCACAGTCCGTGTTGGGGAGAGAGGTTTACGCACTGCACAGCTTTGCTGGCTTCCGTCACACATGGAGGGCCTGTATAAAGAAGAAACCTTGAAACGTGCAAAGCTACCACAGAGTCGCAGAACTATAGGGCTGTAAATGTAATATAATAGGTTCCCCCACTGTCAAATCCAAGAAATTATCATTTGACACTTAAATATTGGAATTGAACAAATGGATATTTGGCTACGGGACAGCAATGTTACCTATCTCAACCTGGCTGCCTTACACCACCCATAACAGGCATGCATCATGTCACCACGTAATGGTTGCAGACTCTGATGATGTTAATGAATACTTCACAGGTATCCTCAACTTGTGAAAACTGCAAGAACAGTGTGATGTGTGTCTTCTGCTCCACATGTATTCCCCCTATTTATTTTTCCTGTGGGTTTTTGAATCTCTCTTTCTCTCAGAGTGAAGACATCACGCTCCTTCACCTCCTCCACAACGCTCCCTGGGGATCCTATCCCGCCCACCGTCTCCCATGGATACCTCAACTCTCCCTCTCATCACCGTGGAGACCCAGCAAGCCGTTTGCTCCCAACAGGCATCAGTCCACCAGCACAAATCCACCAATAACACAGCTTTATCACCTTCACTAATAGAGTCATTTAGCTGTTTTGCATTTCTGCAAGTTTTTGCACAGATAAAATACTTCAGTGACTCTCAGGTTCACTGTTTTTAGTCAAGATACACATACACAATTTGGCAAACCCTATTAGGGACTCATAATAATGTTAATTGAATAACAGTGTTTCTAATTAACATCCTATTTGAAATCTTCCCACTGTAGCTGGTAACTTTTCAGTTTTCATTGTTTGATGATTTTCAGTTTTGAAACAAAATTTTCAAGACCAGTATTATATTTATATATTATATATTATAGTATTATATATATATAAAAGAAATAAAAATGAAATGAAGAAATTAAAAAAAAGTTCAGTGTTGTCTTCTGGGGCTTGGTTGGGATTTTTGACCTTTGGAGAAACAAAACGAGATTTTTATGTTATGCTAGTCAGAAAACACTGTCTGCACAGCTGATTTATTCAATGAAATAAAATTAAAAAATCTTGTGTTATATTCAGTTGTTTATCTTCTGTGATTTCTCCATAGAGTTTCACACCTCCCACTCCTCTACTCCTCTGCCTATAACTTCATAAATTTGCCCACAGTAATAGCATTGTGGGCCTCATAATCAACAGCACTGTGTGCATTAAAGAGGTGGGTTTACGTTCCAGAAACACCTTGAAGCTGTTTGGACTGCCTCCCATCTGAACTACCCAGCTAAATGCCTGAGATGAATTTCTTCAATAAAAGTCTCCACCAGGACCCCTGAAAAAAACATTTTCTGTGAAATCCACAAAAACCAACAAGTATTCCTTTGGTCAGTATTGTACAACAAATCCTAGTACTTCTTCATAATCCTCAGTAATCTACCACAGACTATTTCTATTTCAGCACCACAGCCTTCTGCCTGAACACTCGGCTGAACATATCATATGCGCTGCACATCCTGACAAATACAGATTTAAGCAACTTCCTCCTGGGACACATTACCAGAAAGCTCAAGAGCTTCTCTCGTGAGAACTATTACCCTTCTTAGCCTAACCTCTCCAATAGTGTTTTAACTCACTTGTAGGGCAGAGCAGTTCATCTCAGAGGCCTGGCTTTATTTTTGCCTTTAGCTAATTAGGATTTTGTGTTATGCTGAATAGTTTACAGTTTGTCTTTAACACTTCCTTAGGATGCTCTGGTCATTCTGGGTCTGCAGTATCATGCTGCAGGTGCATTCGGTGATGGTGGTCAGTGTTTTATTCTTTGCTTTGTTGTAGCCTGAGAGCAGCTGACACTAACGGAGTCAACAAACTAATCAGCGAGCCTGTCTCTGTCCTCAGGGGACAAGCTTGATTCTCCTGTGGGTTTTTGAATCTCTCTTTCTTTAGTGTAAGAGAGAAAAGGATGCTTCTCAAGCTACTGAGCATCATGAACAATGCCTTTCTACACCTTCAAGTCTTTCCAGATGATTTTGTTATTGATTTCATCATCCTTAATCATAGCTCAAATTATTATATACCTCAAACTCAACATCCAGTTTCTACAATTTCAGTGCATTTTAATTTCCACAGTGCCTCACTTATTATTTATCATTTTTATGCAGTTTTATTTTATTTCTGTTTATGTAGGCTATATGTGGTATATGTATCCTATAAATGTATAAATTTTACTATGTCAAGCAAGCACTTTGGACACAAAGACCTTATGAAACAAACAAAAAAAAATTTCACCTAAAATCCTCAAATTGCACATACTGTACAATAATATTTACCTCCACAAGAAAGACCCAATCACAATCATTTTTGAACATATATTCTTCTTACTCAGGGAGCAATGTCTGTACATCTACTCTACAGAAACAAAGTCAAATATTCTCCTGTTACACAGTGAACTCGGATTTTTGTTAGTCTCTGCTGTCCACTGAGCCTCTGCTCCCTGAAGGAATTAGTATCATCCATATGCAATAAGCTTCTGTTTGTTTGATTGTGTCCCAGTGTCAGTGCATAAAGAGTGTGTTTCATATGCATTGCACTCTGATAAATTTATCCATATAGCTTACAGCTATCTGACACCAAAATGTTTAGACCATATATTACAGTACATCCACGGGGCCCTGCTATCCCTTTGATATGAGCAGAAGCAGCTGAATTGTAGCCTGGGGCTCATTCTCTGGTATCTGTTCTGATCACATGCCTGCTTATCATGCAGGCATTTATCCCCCCAAAAATGTTATGTGATGCACTGTAATAAATAATACAGTTTATCCTACCCTTTAACTTTTGAAATGTCCATGATTTACAGGTTTCTACAGTAACATATGGAGCATGACTTAGAATGGATGAGCCAAACCAACAGATGATGAAAGCAGAACAGTGTTCTTTTTTCTGCCTGGCTGCCAGCATTAGACCAGTGGAAGCTGCATATGGCCATCCTAACTCAAGCTGACACCCAACATTACGACTGCTTCACTCCTTTTCCTGGTGAATCAAACTCTCTCTTCATTTGCTCAGCTCCTACATAGCCGCTTTCACCCTGAAATTATCAATATTTCTGCATAATAATTAATCATATTACCTCCATTCCTCAGTTGTGTTTCAGTTACTGTGTCAGACTGGAGGAGTAAGAGCCCTCTACTTTACGGGCTCATAAAAATAGAAGCTACAGTGTACTGGGCTTATTACAGTGGAGTGAGTGCGAAGGGTATTTTTACAAGAGATGTGTGGACTGGAGTAAAGCCGGGAAATGTACGTGACAATGCCAAGAGCCAAGTATCAGTGCAGGCACTGAAAAAAGGGATTCAGCCCCCCTGGTGTGACAACAGGGGGGCTGAATCCCTTTTTTCATCCTTCAAGACATGCTGTGCAAGACGTCGGGCCCATAGGAACTACAGGAAGCCTATTCAACTTAGCCTTGACTAAATGCTAAATGCAGGCTGACATGCAGACTAAAACTGTTGTAGAGAGGTATTGCTATGTTAAAACATAATTTGGGAAGCTTATTTGTTTTCTTGCCAAGAGTTCTGTCTAAGCTATGGCTCACCGCTGGCTAGCTAGCCAGTCTCTGTCCATGGCAATAAAATCTGCCCACCGCAACTCTCACTAAAAAAACTTGTCTCATATGTTTAGTGTAAAGATTTGTGTATTTTATTTCTGTGTTTATGGGGAGTTATGTGTGAGACTATTTTCACCCGGCCAAGCTAAGCTAGGCAGCAAACACTTTTAGCATCTGACCCAGTATGAGATTAGTCTGACATTTGGGGAAACAAGCCTAGTCACTTTCTTGCTGAGAGTTATGTGAGAAGATTGTTGTAACACGCATATCTGTCCATCATATATGAAGCTATAGCCAGCATGCTCATGAACATGTGTCTGTGTGTTAGGAGTGAGTCACTTGCTGTAGGCTAACAATTTCTTGGCGAACAGCAGCTCGGGGCCTTGACTTCCTGGTGTCTTGTCCTAACTGTGAGGTGGCCAGGTGTGTTATTGTTGTGCCTGTACATGTACTTAAACTTGTGCTGACCATATTCGGCGAACTGCATCTGAAGTATATAGAGCCCAAATCTTCCTTTAAACCATTTTTTGGGAACATATTAAACAAACAAGACATATGATGAAAACTATGTGTTTGCCCCTGCTTCCAGTCTTTGTGCTAAGCTAAGCTACACAACAAGTCTTGATTAGGGCTCTGTACTTAATGTGCAATCTTGAGTGTGGTACTGATATTCTCATCTAACGCTCTGAAAGAAAGCCAGTTGGCAGATTTCCTAAAATACTGAGCTACTCTTAAACCATTGTGTGATATTTTTCCCTATTTTCTTTGACTGATTTGTAAAACTTATCTTGTAGTTCACAAGAATTACTTGCTTGGGAGTTCTATGTCTGCACCTTTATGGTAACTAAAAACATGTTTCCTTTTATTCTTATTTCTGATATTTGCTTATAACTGGTCACATACATCCTGTGCCATGTCTTTGGTTATTGGGGTATGCTGACAACTCCATCTCATCTGTCCCTCTGTTACATACGCGGCAGGTAAAACAGCCTCCAGGTACACCCCGCTGCTCTCCTGCACTGCTGGGTGTTTAAGGAGATTTAAAACCCCCACAGAGAGAGACTTGATATCGACATTCAACTTCTCTCTCTCTCTCTCTCTCTCTCTCTCTTTCTCTCTCTCTCTCTCTCTCTTTCTCTCTCTGTCTCTCTACCACTTAACACAATGAGCAACTAGAATTATGTAAGCTGCAATCAAACACCTGTGATTGCTGAGGATCTTTGCATGTATCAAAACACATTTACAGTACACTGCTAAGGATGTCACACAGCATGTATGGTAGGTGCTGATTTGTGATTTTCTAAGTGGGAACATGGGAGAGTCGGACTGAAAAGGAGATCCACAGCTCCCCCTGTCAGTAACTTGGAACAATACAAGATAGATATTTCAAAGCAGCTTGATAGCTGCCATGGTATGTTGTGGTGTGCTTTATTGTAATCCAGTTGCCTTGAACAAGTCTATGTGTTAACTAGACACAGAGCCATAGATTAGACACAGATGCAGTACTCTAGTGAAGTGAATTAACTCCCTCAAGCACAATACCTCATCTCATCGCCTCAGAACTCTCTCTCCACCTCTCTCCATCTCCCCTGAGGTCACTGAAACGGCACGTAATGTTTGTTTGCCCATAAACGCAACATAAAATATGATGACAGGCTCTGCAAAGTCACAGTGACATTGCTCAGCAGGGCAAAAGTGTTGATAGAGGTATGAGATTGCACACAGATGAATATTCCAGTGCTGAGAAATATCATTAATCAGGAGCTTACCTTTTCTGTCAGGCTGTGGTTAGACCGCCCCAGACAGACGCTGGTTAATGTCAGGATGTGATGACTGATAATATGAAAAAGGATCTGTTTTACCCTTCCTGTTCGTGTCTAAACCTCATATTCATTTTCATTTTGTCATACTCAGGTGTAATTTGAAAAAAACAGTGATGCATCTGCGTGTGTGTGAGCATGCCTGGGCTTGTGTACATGAGATGAGTTACATTTGGTTGCCGATGAGCTACAAAGTCAGACATATACAGGATTTGTATATTTCACAACCACTCTACAGTAGCTGTGATAATGACATGTTTGTTATCTCACAGCTTTTGTAATTTGGCATGAAAGGCGAGGGAGAAAGGCAGGGCAAAGTTAACACAACTGTGAGCCCCTGAAGCTCTTCCTCTCCTCCTCTTCATCTCTTTTATTCACAGGATAAACTGGCAGCAGAATTAAATTACTTTTCAGAGAGTTAGAGGAGGAGAAGGATGAGGAGGGGAGGAGAAGAAAAGGAGAGAAAGAGGCTTCCCCTGCCCCAGGATATTGCTGCTGTCTCCTTTCGCCAAAGTTGAGGAGCTCTCGAACGGTAGATTTAGAGGGAAATGGGAGGTGATAATATGACAATTTATCTGCCAAAAATGAGTGGGATTCCATAATCCGCTTCTGCGCTCACCAGGAAGAATGGGACGATTTTTCTCGGGGATGTGCTGTTTAAAGGTTGCGGTGGGAATTAGCTGAAGTTGAGTAGATGATCTAGGTGTCCTTTTTGAAGGACTTTTTAAAAACTTTTTTGTTATTGCTATTTTCACACGTTCCTCCTGTCTCCTACATAAATGGTGACTGAAAGTTTGCATTTAGGTTGCTGCGAGGAAGGAAGTCGTTGTTTAATTAGAAATGGAAGAGATTAGCACCTGAAAAGTCTTTGTGCACAAACAGGTTCAGGTCTTTCAGGGTTTATCAGCATTTTCTCTAATATATGCACAAAGAAAGCAGCTTCCCTGCTTACAGCATGGTTTATAGTGCTATTGATTGGTAATTTCTGTCTCCCAGGTGAGCAGGTTTTTGCTGCTTGCCCTCACTCTCTGCATTATCTCTTATAAATGATTGAGGTGGCACGTGTCGACCTCGGCCTGAGCCACTTCTCGAAACACACTGATGCTATTAAATATAGAAAAGGACACATATTCACTGCATAGATATGAGAAGAAGTGGGTAACAGGGGTTATATATAAAGATGATGTCAATGTCAAATGAGGGAGAGAAAGAGCCTGTTTCCTGCAATGTCAATTTTTATAATCCTATAAATTGTGTGATGCTTTAGTGTAATTAAAAACAAAAAAACACCGTAACTGGGCTTAAACAGGTGTAATGACTTTATATGAAAGTAGAAACCATCAGAACGCCATCCATAAAGTCATAAAGTCAAATGTAGTCCTGTGTTTCAACCTTAATAATATTAAACCCTCTGGGATAATTTAGCTTTATCCTATTTAAATTGGTGCTTTCTTTCATCATGCCTGTACGTCCTTTTTAGTGGCAGACCCAGGCAAGGCGGTGAGTTCAGGCCTTTTCGAGGATGACGATGAGTCCCAGCAGGAGGTGAAGGTGGTGGTGGGGGTACTCTCTTCAAAGGCCGGCTTGTCAGACATCCTAAGCCACAGCGCTCTTCTTATGTAACTGTGCGCCTGCCTCTCCACTTGACAACTAAATGTACCTCATCAGCTGTCTTCACTGCATTATTCATGGGACAAGTGGAAATGAGTGACTGGAATACACTCTGTCTATCTTAAATGGATGTTTTAGCCTTTGTCAGGGCACAGAGAGGTCTGGACTAGGAGCATGTTTGTCTGTGTGTGGTCAAATCGGGAAATTGAAAAGTGCACA
>JAPMOB010194006.1:0-23138 GCA_029875015.1 Lepomis gibbosus
TATCTATCTATCTATCTATCTATCTATCTATCTATCTATCTATCTATCTATCTATCTATCTATCTATCTATCTACTTCCTCTCAGTGGTCATCCATCAGCTGTAACTAGAGCTGTAACTTCTATAATAGCCTTAGGCAATTTGCAAGTTACCACAAAAGGTGAGAAAATAAGATGAGATTTTCTTCACCGAGAGAAAAATGGCAGGAAAAGGCAGAGCTGTAAATGCTAGCATGAAGAAACTACATGAAGACATGAAAGACCAGCTGTACCAGGCAATAGAAATTTCAGAAAGCTGAACTGCAAGTTAACATGTGCTGCAGATACATATTAAACCTAAATGGCAATATTACTGTGTGAGTGTGTTGTGTGGCATAGCCTGGGAGATAGGACTTAACAGAGACTGTCTGTGGAACTAATGGTAAGAATCTGACTGAATGGAGGTTGTTTTTCCTGTTAAGGCAAATATATACAAGGATGTGAGGGGAATTATGATCCAATGGTGCCCACTAGTGCCCAACCTATTTGCCTGCACTGTATGGAGCTGATTCTCACACAATAGTGGTCCACAAACACTGCGGCATTAAACGTCACAGTTTAACTCACAGGTTCAGAGTGTTAATATTGTGTGAAATGACAAATAGCAAGAAGAAGATGAGAAAAAAAGTGTTTTCCACAATTCCCAATTGGTGGTCCTTTATTGTTGGCTCACATCCCAGTTATAACCTGCTGCGCCTCTTGTGGAGCCAAATAGACTAGCAGCAAGGGCAGAAAGCTGTGGGCATGATAACTTATTGTTAAGAAGAAGAGAAAGAGGTGAAGGGAGGGAGATAAAGAGGTGGGGAAAGAGACTCTCCACGCAGGTGTGAGATTGCTTTCCTTTTCCTTCTCTCCTTGCTTCTGTCCTCGGGGAGAAGAGTGGATGGTGGGATTCATTTTCTCCATCAGCTTATTGGGGTTGCTTTGTACCACACCTCCATCCGCCAGAAGCAATCGCATTATATGCACGTACTTGTAAGTGTACACACATAAACTGACACAAACACATGCCCTTCCCATGGGCTGTGAAAACAGATGTTCAAAGCAAAAGGCCCAAGATTCACACTTATACACACACATACACACACACACACACACACGCTCTGTCAAGGGACATTAAATCGGAAACATTTTTCTGGCAGGACAATCCATCTTACATAAAGATGTCCAAAAACACAATCGAAAAAAATGCAGCGACACTACTCCTGCGCAACAGTCGAGAACTGATGCTGAGCAGGCACACGCAAATTCATAAACACCATCCCGTCTACTCTCACACACATACACATGGGCAGGGGTGAGGACCTTTTTGTGACCTCAGCTTCTTCAAGATACTTGTTCTGCTCTGTATTTGTCAATGGTAACGGTTTTCATTCACTCACAGTAAAAGGTCAGAGCAGTCACCTTTTACTGAATCACAGCGTAGGCAGGGCTGTTTGGTGCATGTTTGTCCACAGAGGCTCCCCTGATTCCTCTCCAAGAGACATGCTTGCCCATTAAATGGGATGTCTGGAAAACACCCTCACAAGCCATTAGTAGTGGCAAAACCGAAACAATCAGGATCATAAATTATTTGCTCCTAATGACGGCTGATTCCAAGAATTCCGTTACAAGCTCCTGAACTTTTTTAATTACCACAGTAAAAGATGTTACTTCAAGCATTAAGCCTGCATCTTCCCTCTCCTCTAAGGTCACGCTGTTGGCTATATACATACACACGCACACAATTACTCTATTCATTATGCTCACGACAAACAGTATGTACAGAACTAATGCAGATTACAATTATCCATGGATGACTGGGTGAGTTTGATATTCCCACAGCATGAAACAAAATGCAAGTAGGAGAAGCCAAACAGCAGAGAATAAGAAAACAGCTGATAAAACTGCATCAGTAGTTGTGGAGCGTCTGCCTCTTCCTTTATCTCAGTTCTCTCTCTCTCTTTCTTTCTCTCTCTCTCTCTCTCTCTCTCTCACACACACACACACACACACACACACATACACACAGAGTAGCAGCTGAATGTAGGTCAGTCCTGTAGAGAGATGTGAAAGTGAATAGTAAATCAAAACTATCAACCATCTATCAGCCAATGCCACAGCAACACTTCCCCGGGGCTAAACAGCATGCAAGCTAACTGACAAACACACACACACACACACACACACACACACACACACACACACACACACACACCACTGGTGTTTGTGGTGAAAAGGTACAGTGGATGTTTTGCATAAAACATTCGAACCAAAGAAAAGAGCCATCATCTGAATTCCAGTAGCAGGCCAATCCTTACTGAATCTATTTCAGGTGTCAGCATTACTTTGCATAACATAACCTGGGAAACGTCTCAGTAAAGTCTTCTCGTGATAAAAATGACATCTGTGTTAGGATTCCTGTGTACTATGTACTCATTTCATCCCTTTCTCCCCCCTCATAGACATGTCTAAATGCAGGCAGACCTCTCCTTTTCTTATTTCTTATTTTTAAATAAATACATTTGCCCAAAGACTGTAGTCATGGCACATAATCAACAGTGACAGCCATTTCTCCTCAAACTGGTGGCTGCACCAGGACTGCACCAGCGATTTATTTCTCCTCTTGTTTGTCCAACTGACCATGTGTCAGGTCGAATCAGTTGCAGAAATCAAGGTTGCCACAGAGGACAGAAACTTCACCGCAGGCCCTCAGATTAACATCTTCAGTCAAAAGGCAGACAGAACATCAGTGCAGGCTACAAAAACAGTTTAGGACATTCTGGACAGTCTCAGTCCTTCTACATTGGACAGGGACTAGTCACAGGACAAGCACTTCTTCACATATCATACTTGTGTGTTAGAAGCTTTTGCTATTAAGCTGAAACCTGTATTATGCTTAGCATATTGTTAATACTTACCTTCCTTTTGAAATGTCTATAAAAAAGACTATAACATTTCCAGGAACGTTTTAATAAGAATCTGCATCTGGACGTCGAAGGACTCGAATTGCAAGATAAAGCAGGGACAGTATAACAATACATCGCATAATAAACTACACTTGAACTGAGTGTAAAGATTAGAACATTTTTTGTTGTTCTTTATTTCTAACAGTGCATCCAATCATCAGCCCTTCTGTATGATCAGATAAAAACAAAAGCCTGTATTCAGAGGAACAAACTTACCTGCATTATGTAGTCTAGTCAGATGATAAGTAAGACTACATTTTATGTGTGACGTCAACTGTACGCGACAGTGAACACGTGACGTTTTGTTTTGGTTCCTCTTCGGGTCCGATCTAAACTCAGACGCAGGCCGACGCAGTATGGACCACATCCGCCTCTTCGTTTTGAACGTGTTTCTTCTTTGCAAATGCTCGGCTTCACCTCCGAATTTCGTCCTACTTTTCGCAGATGATTTAGGTTTCGGGGACTTGGGGTGTTATGGACACCCCAGTTCACTCACTCCAAACCTGGACCGCCTGGCAGCGGGAGGACTCCGGTTTACAGATTTCTACTGCACCAGCCCCGTCTGCAGCCCGTCCAGGTATAGGAAGGGGAAGAGTCAGTGCTTATCGCTACTGAACAAATACATCATTTTAAATCTATTCACAGCACACACATTTTATAATTTTATGGTCCCATTAAGTGCCGGCATTTTATGCCTTAACCCTCTGTCCCTGACGGTTACATATAGACTATCTTACAGCAGGTGGTTGAACCCTTTTCAATTAATTTGTGTGAGAGCAGAAAAAAGTAGCCCACCACTCTGTATATGACTTTCTTTTGACCGTCAGGATCATGTTAACATCGTTCATCGTTCCTGGGATTTAACGAATGGGTCCAATTCCCTTGCATGTCTTAATACTTGTTGATGAAAATATATCAGCAAAATTGTGAGCCTCATTGAGGATATTGTACAGTTGAGGATAATGTGGTTAATATAAACTCACTGCTGATTAGCAGACACACTGTAAATCCTTTATAGTTCATTGTGTGTGTGTGTCTGTCTGTGTGTGTGTGTGTGTGTGTAGCCATGTCGAAATGGAGAGAATAATTAGTTAAGAGGTGTTATTTGAAAAATGAATCGGGTAGTATCACCAAATCAAAAATAATTAGTGTCTGACATCGTGACTTACACTGACATCATCAGTTCATTACAACATTTTAAGATTTAAAACAGATCATGGTTAGTGAGTAATGAAGTGACACAACTGATAAGCAGTTCACAGTACTTTACACAAAAACAACTCGGTGTGGCGACTAAAACAGAAAATAACACATCGCTTCATCAGCTTCAGCACTGCATTGTTCAACAGAGTTTGAACACAGTGAACGAGGAAGGAATGAAGAGTCTTATATTGAACAACTTTTATTCCTTAATCCACATACTCATAATATCTCATTTGTAAATTCATTAATACATGGTTTAGATCCTACTGTCCACTTTCTATCTTGCACAAGATTAAAAAAACTCAGTCCACACACATACACTTTACAATCCTTCCTACCTCACTTAAATAATAGCTCTGTTTTGTTTTTTGATTTCTTTCCAGGGCATCGTTGTTGACGGGGCGCTATCAGACCCGCTCAGGTATCTACCCGGGAGTGCTGTACCCAGGCTCTATAGGCGGTCTTCCCCTGAACGAGACCACCATAGCTGAAGTGTTGAAACCTCTGGGCTATGCTACTGCTGCTATAGGGAAGTGGCACTTGGGAGTTGGTGCCAGCGGCATGTTTCTTCCAACCAAGCAGGGGTTCGACCAGTACTTGGGGATCCCCTACTCCCACGACATGGTCAGTGCGATTGCATTTAGCTCCAATCAGAGTTTTGCAAAATGATTAAATGTTATGCAGTGTAATCTGTGTTAGTTGTTATTTGTTAAGAGTCATGTCTTTTATGTATTTTAATATTTGTTCTTCTGTGCCTCCGTTTCTTTCCCAGGGCCCCTGTTGGAACCTGACTTGTTTCCCTCCAGATGTAAAGTGTTTTGGATTGTGTGATGTTGGCACTGTAACTGTCCCACTAATGCACAATGACATCATCAAGCAGCAACCAGTCGACTTCCTTGATCTGGAAAGGGCTTACAGTGACTTTGCAACCAATTTCATTACCACATCAGTCAAGAAAAAACAACCTTTCTTCCTCTATTATCCTTCACATGTAAGCAACAAAAACAGCCTGTGGTAGAATGCAGATCAAGTGGGCACGATAACACTTACAATCAGTGCAGAATCGGAGCTCATCTGATCTGTTAAACTCTTCAAAAGACTTGTGTATTCAAAGCGTGTAGTACATGTCCACATCCAAGTGTGTTTTTCAAAGCAAGAAAGTCCACAATGTTTTCAACCCTGTATAGATAGTTTATGGCTACTGCATATGCAGTGAGATATACTACAATAATTTCACCTTCATCTGTTTTCTCCTACAGCACACCCACTACCCCCAGTATGCAGGTCCAGGGGCAGCTGGGAAGTCTTTGCGGGGCCCATTTGGAGATGCTCTGCTGGAGTTTGACAACACAATAGGAAACCTCCTGACAACCTTGGAGAAGACTGGAGTGATCAACAACACCCTGGTCTTCTTCACTTCAGACAATGGGTTGGTTTTTGCCGCTGGTTTACAAAAGAATCAATGGCCTTTATATATTTGTAGTCACTTCCATACTTTCGTATGCAGTAGTGTGTACAGTAGTGTGTTTTTCCTCTGTTTAAAGGTCAACTTGCATTTTATCTTTGCCCTCATTTATATTTGATTTATTGCCTTCTTATGATATTGCATTTATTGTCTTTTATCAAACGGTGTGTCTCTGTGTGTAGCCCTGAACTGATGCGTATGTCTCGTGGAGGTAACTCTGGCCCCATGAAATGTGGGAAAGGCACCACATATGAGGGGGGCATGAGAGAGCCAGCCATCGCCTTCTGGCCAGGGATCATCAAGCCAGGTCAGGACAGCTTAGTTATCTGGACTGATTTCATACATTACAAGCATCAACTGGTCTCATTTTTGTTCCAGTATTAAAATAAATACCATAATGAAATGAATACAAACTCATTTACACATGACCTTTTAGTGATGGCTACAGCATGCTCTTTTTCTGTATTCGTTTCTTTAGGTGTGACTCACGAGATGGCCAGCATTCTAGATATCCTCCCCACCATCGCAAGTCTGGCAGGAGCTGCACTACCCCAAGTGATGCTGGATGGTGTCGATATGAAGGAAATCCTTGTCACCCAAGGAAAGGTAGTGGAAGCATACATTTTTCTCTGTAGAGATTGAAATAATTTGAAAACCAAGCTGATGTGTTCATTTTTATCTTTAATCCTTTGCAGGGTAAAAGGGAGACAATGGTGTTCTACCCCACAGATCCCAGTGAGATGTATGGTTTGTTTGCTCTCAGGCTGGGGAAGTACAAGGCCCACTTCTATACACGAGGTATAGAAGGCTTCATAAACGTAATTTGTTAAAATGCCAAGCATTATTACCCGTTCAGAACTGCAATATTTTTGACTGCTGCTTTTCTGTGTTTGTGCATCAGGTGCTACCCACAGCGGTACCACCCCAGACCAAGACTGCTCAGTATTTGCAGTCCTCAAGGCCCATGACCCCCCTCTTATTTTCGACTTGGAGGCTGACCCCTCGGAGAACTACCCTCTCATCCTGAAGGGAAAACCTGACCTCCAAGCCCTGCTGGAGAAGATCAAGAAGGTCAAGGAGCAGTTTGAAGCCTCCATGGTGTTTGGAGAGAGCCAGATATCAAAAGGAACAGACCCGAACCTGGAGCCTTGCTGCAATCCTCAATGTAGCCCAAAGCCTAGCTGCTGCCACTGTTGATGTGATAAATTCTCACATCTGCAAATAATGACAATGTGGGAAAGGGTGGAGGTACTGCACTGATTTTACCTCAAAATTGCTCTATGAATGCACAAGATGTGATGCTGATTTTGTAATTATCTGATGATGCATCGCTACTTGTTTGTGGACAGCTACACTTTAATCACTGTCTATACTGAAAAGTAATTTTGCAAACAATCTGTTTCCTCAATGAGGAGATGAGTTTATATTGACTACATTTAGAACTAATGCATAACAATGTACTGTATATATTTTCCTGACATAATATATTTGAATATGTGTTTTATTGTTTGATTTATTATGTAATATCCACCTCAACATTCTTTAAATTAACACATTTTAGAATAAATGACTGGTGTTTTATGTGAAAGTGCTTTGCAACATACACTATGTCAGTCCCAAAAGCAATCAAGAGAAGATTTGAACAATAAAGACAACAATAAAGGTTTTGGACATCAAGCATATATTTTATTCATAAGACCAAACCCATGACAAGGCAGAGTGATTTTTTTGTCATTTTTTCCTATGTTTTTCCCTGGAATTTTACAAGTCCTTGTTTTTAAAGATAGAAGATAGGATATGTTTGTTCTGTCACATACTGTTTTGCTCTAGGTATACAGTGAAGAATCTTGTTAATGTAATAAAGTCAAAAGTTTGGTTTAACTGTTAATGTATGTCTCAGTGGCTATATGGGACTAGATCATCCTCAGAGGTTGTTTTTGTGTAGCTGTGTGGAAAGAAGGATTTTAACTAGGCTGTAACAAGATAGAAAAACATGGATCAGAAGCAAATAGATGCAGATCAGAGATGGGGCACACTGTTGGAGCTCAAGGGCAATTACTATAATCGGCAAGACGCATAATAGTTTTCCAGTGGCAGCTGACTCAGTCACTATTCAGCTCTAACAACACATTGGTCAGAAGTCTGGTGGGCGTGTCTCACTAATGATGTCACATCTCACAAAATGTGCCCTAAATGTGCTGCTGAAGCCTGTCTGTAGAGAGTTATGGAGTTGGCAGGAACCCAAATGCCACATGTGTGACAGACACTGAGTTAACATCTCGTGTAGAAACAATAGACACTGAAATAAAATTATTGCAGATCACAAATATTAACATGTTTTTTTTCTTTCAGGGGTTTTTGTCTGGTTGTGATCTTTTTTTAAATGTCTTTTTAATTAATGTACATATTAATTTCATTTCATAACATACTCAACATAAAGGACACATAACTATCTTAGATTCACTATTGTATATACATGATCTAACTGACAGCGGTACATATGTATTTAACACCCTACCTCCCTCCTGCCATTTCAACTTTCACTGAACACTGAAATCGTGCAGATCTGAGGTGTTTGTTCTGGTGGACTGTGACTGAAAGCTGCAGAACATGATGCTAAACAGCGTCTGAAAGAACAATGGGGATGGTTAAGGTGGTAATCCTCAAAGCCTGAATTTGTTTTGCATCATTTTTTAAATATACCCCCTCCCTTATATAAGCTGCTAGACTGTAAGCTATGGTATGCCACAACACCCCAGAGTAGGTTATTGTGTAATGCACAAATGATGCTTTAACCTTTGCCCAGACTAAAAGCCATAAATAAATGGTGGGAACATGTGGCCATCTCTTTTATCCGTCCTACTTATAAAACAAGATTGAAGTCTAACCATTTACATAACTATAAAACTTTCCTTTTAATGCTTTATTAAAGGTTTGATTACATTGTGATACCAGGACCTAGTATTAGCAGGGTGCTCTCACTCCTACAGTAGGCAAACTGCAATACAGCACTACTGACATGTGGCTACTGGTCAGTCTAGGCATTCCTTTTCCCTCATTGAACCTGCCAAATCAAAAGAAAACAGAGACCAGGATGTCACTGAAAACGAGAGTTAAACAGTCAGGTGTGTGGGAATATGGCTTTTCAGAAGACCTTTGCTTTCTTTGACCTGAAAGTCACATCAATCATCAATCAGCAAAGCATACAGTGATCTATGACTTGCAATTTTCACAGTTGAATGATTTCCTATGAAAGCTCCCCATGGTGAAGCAAGCAGTCAGCAAGCAGGACTGGACAAGAGTAAAATGGTTCTGTCACATCATCCACATGTGCCGATGAGTACTGCACACATAATCCAAGCTGAATAAAGTGTCTGCAGAGCTAGTGACATTCAAAGTTAATTCCAAGTCATTACAACATTTCCGAAATCTCTTACACCTGCAGTTACTTCTGTCAGAGTAAGTAGTGAGTCAGCATTACCCACAACAAAACAAAACCCCCTCCAGTCTCAGCTGTGTTTCTTAATTACTCTGTATGAGGTGCCTGAATGTCTACTTTCTATACATGTATTTACAACACACACTACATCTTGTACGCGACACAGGGGTAAGCTCGGACCAAAGACAGTTCACTGTACTCTCTCTACTTTGCTCCAATGTCACTATCAGTAGAAATCAAATAAGCAGTTTGTCAATATTGAACAAATACATATTTACAGTTAATTCAACGCCAACCTCTTGATTCTACATCATTCCCTTACTGATTGTTGAGCTGCTTGCCATTCACTTGGATATGTGTATTTCTTGGTGTGTCTGTGTGCATTATCCCTACTAGCCATGCATTGAAAAGTGAAACAGCAGTAGTAGGTACATTTTTTTCATTTCAAAAGAGGAACCTTTAAATAAACAGGTGCTCAGCGTCTTATTGTTATATCATAAAAAAGGACAAAAGAAACAGGCAATCAATCCATCGAGATGATGGAAATAAACAAGAGAGATGAATGAAATCAGTCAAATGCCTAGCTTACTGTAGAAATGAAGATTCCAGTTTTAGAGGGACACAGAGGAGTGTTTTACCACGGAGAGGAGACCCTCCCCTACTGACAGCGCCCTCTGGTGGCAAACTCGATGAAAATACACAAGCTGTGGCGAAAGAAGGTGGTTGTCGTTCCAACACTTCTTATTCTAGGTAGATGTCCTCAGTGGGGCAGGCGTACTCCAGATGTTCCTGGTAGTACTCCTGGAAGGCTCGTCTGCAGAAAAAACAGACAGATGAGAACAGATGTTAGAAGACACCCTTCTATTGTAAGCATTCATCTAGTGACAGATATTACATAGTCATGCTCTGGCTGTTTACTAAGAAATGGCTGGTAGGTACACACACTTAAGAATGCTTGATAAAAAGAATTCTACCGCAAAAACAGAGCCACTTTCTCTGAATCAATGGAGCGTGATTGTTTTTCATAAGGTTTTGTTGGGTCTATTCCACAGACAGAGCAGGATGGGAAGCTGATAGATGAAAAAAGTTTTTCCCATCCCATGCTCTGCTACCCACCCTCGCTCAATCCAGAGACAGTATCTTTAATTATTCAAACCTAATATGGATGAATCAGACATGTCTAAGCCCGCAATCATTATTCAGCCTTACACACATGCGTACCATGAAAGACTACAGGGCAAAACAAATCAGCATCACTGCTCACTTATGCAGCTACAGATGAGAGTGACTGATAGTGATGCACTGTAATTCAAGACTCTGAGATCAGACTACAATGGCAAACAATCAAAGGGAACTTTAAGTATGATGTGCTGCTAAATAGTTGGTCTGAATTTACAATATATTTTAAAGCCTGTTCACTTACAGTTTAAGTGGATTAAATATGTCAACTCTATGTCAAGAGATGGCTTACGGTATGACAAAACACAAAAAAGATACAAAGTCATTACTGTCACTTGGTATGAGTTTGATATAGAGCAATTGATGCAATAATGTGATTTGGACTCACCCAACACACTCTGCTACAGGTCGCATGGACTCCTGGGATACAAACACGTGGCAAGCAAATCTGTTCAACATTGGGTGCTTAGTGATGAAGCCAAAGTAGCTGCAGAGGGAAGACAACAATATGATGAAATCACCCATATGTAACAGTGTACACTGGCGACACGAGGGCAGAGAAACCAGAATGTTTGTATACCAGTTGTTCCTCGGATGGCATCCACAGAATGAGATGTTCTTCATCTGGAAGAAGTGACTACATCTGTCATACTAAAGATGGAGAGAAATGCACAAGCAAGCATTGATAACTGACAAGATCATTTGAAATATTTGACTGAGTAGTATATTGATTCATTTATTTATTTCTCCACACCTCATCAAGGGTATCATATTCATCCTCCAGGCTCATGATCAGTTTCACTCCTTGCAAGCTAATCTCCAACTCACACAGAGAAGGAGGTCGCACATGTACTGTCCGTTTCCTCGATATCGCAATCTAAGGACCAGAAAATATGTTCATGTCAAAAACAAACATGTTTTAAAGCTATAGTGTTGGTAACGTTAGAGAAAATAGCAAGAAACCCCCTCCCTTCAGGCCTCTCTCCAAAGCAACTCCCTCCAAAACACAGCACAGGAAGGTAGGTAGACACGTAGGTAGGCCAGCCAGTCATTTCATTCAGGCCGAATTAAATGATTCACTGTGCTTATTTCAGTCCTGTGACAGCCACAGATGCTGTATTTATTTTATTTTTGTGTCAGAGCATTTGATTTATTAATTGCTATCTGGATGTACAAAGAAGTTAGACAAATACAACAAAAAAAATGAAATAAATTGCCTACTGTAGCTTTAATGGTTCAACGATGTAGCATACGTGCTTGTCTCTGTTTTGTGCTATTGCACATGTGTGTTACTTTTTGCACTTAGCTCACCTTCTGCATGGCGGCGCAGAGAATGCCGTTGCCTTGGTGATAAGGTACCTCAACAGACCCCAAAAACTGAATGCTGAAAGTCTCAATCCATGCTGGATTTCTTTTCATTCCTACAGGGTATAATGTGGACACATACATACAGAACATGTGACTCCTTTGTCATTCTCAATAAGACAGAAGAAAAGATGTATCTCTTAGCTCACCCAGCAACTCCTTAGACTGGCCTATGACCTCATGAGCATAAAAGGCAGGAAAGATGCCCCTCTCCCCTGTCCGCATGTTATAGCCTCTGTACCAATAGTCATCCTCTTCTTCCTCTACGTATAAAGGATCATCCACATCTAACTCCAGCTCATCTGCATGTCTGGGAATGAACCTGCAGAGAGCAGCAGAGAGAAGGGAGGACAAAAAAAGAAAACGGTCTGTTCAAAGTCCTTATATGGTGTCCCTGCAGCTGGGTATCCTGTACACTGGGTTTCATTTGATGAGGAAGCATCTGTTTGGGTATCGGGTGGCTCCCTTTGGGGAGCAGAGAGAGAGGAGTGATGAAACAGCAGACAGAGGTTGGTGAGGTGGGTCGAGGGAGACAAAGAGCTCTAAATGTGGAGACATACTGTACTTACTGAAAGAGGACTGTGGTAAAGTAAATACATAATTATTCATGCACAACATGTACTTGTATGCAAGAGAGGTGCATGTAGCTTTTTGTCTCATGCTTGCTCTTGCACACACACAAAAGGACAGACACAGGTGGCGGCTGAAGTGATTATTACTGGCCACCCTGTAGCTCTCGAGCACAGCTGTAGCTTGGGCATATCCTATCTAACATAATTAGTTATTCACTATTGGTACATGACCTCTACACCACACTGAAAACCAAGAAACTTCAAAGAAATACTGTTTTGTTTATCTACACAAGGGTGTTTCCCCCAGACACAAAATAATACTTTGAAAATTGGAGGTAATGACATTCACAGTTCTTTGCACCATTATGTTTCTACATTTGACGAAAGCACTACTATTTTCTACAATCTTTATTATTAAGATTATTAATATTAATCTGCTTTTTACTGTAATTCCCAATGCCCCCACTGAAGGCCCATTGTCAAAAAATCTTACCTGTAGACTGCCCTGTGTGTCTGGTCTCTCTCCTCTCCGTTGATGGTACAGGAGAAAAGTCCAAATGATTCTGTGCCTATGTATCAAACAGACACCATTTAGACAATTTTAATGCCCTGAAAACTATTTTTTCCAAAATTGAAAGCAAAAAAAAATAATTCTTGTTCCTCTACCCGGTTATTTGTTGGGGGAAAAATCCCATGTAAACTTTTTGTGAGTAAGTTTAAATGGAAGCTAATTGGATTTGTCAAAAAGAAATGGCAATGAAAGCCTTTGTAATGAGCCTTTCATTATGCAAATCACCCTTCATTAGGGATATGAATCTTGAAGCGAGAGCACTGATTGATGGTGGATGTACTGAGAAGTAGAGCCCTCCCATAGGCCTTGTGTGGCCCCCTGCCAAATTTAGATCACATGTTAATGTATCATGCTGACAGTGATGAGTTTAACCCTGATGCAGTACAGTGGAAAACCTCTTATAGTGATCACGTCTGTCCAGGGAAAAATTGATCACTATAAGCAGATTATTATATTATTATTATAACTGAATTTTTTCCCTTTTCTTTATTTGTCATGTAGATTACAATCTAAATGGCATTAGTATATTTATTACATGAATGCAACACACAGTACAGATGTTTTAAATGCTTTTCAAATGACTGTAAAAATTAAATGACTTTAATGGGTATAATTTCAATATACTCTACAGCAATACATTATAATACTTTATATAAAATATAGCTTACTGTAGTTCAAATAGTAATTAGGTTTTAGCCTAAAACAATCCTGTTCTGTTTAAAAATACAGTAACGCCAGTAGTGCACATAGGTTATTAAGCCACAGCTTGGCAGTGCATTTCTAAATTTTTAACAAGCCTTGAAATAAACTCTAGGTTATCAATGCTGAACTGGAAGCAGAATTTGAAAACAAATGCATTCATAAAATTATTCAGATTTTTTCACATGTTGTTATATGTTGCAAGCTTTTTGAGTCATGTAAGTAGTGGATCACTGTTACCGTGATCACTATAAGCAATTATGACCTTATATACATTCTAAGAAACCCTGAATGGACAGTTTTGGCAATATGCTCCAGGGTTATAACCTGTAGGGTATATAATTTAGATTGGCTTGAGTTAAAGGAGTAGTTTCACATTTTATGCTTTTTCATGTTCTTGCCAAGAGTTATTAAAGTTCAATACCACTCTCGTGTGTACACTAAATATGAAGCTGCAGCCAGGAGACGGTTAGAAGCTAGCCTGGTTTCTGACTACCAGAACCTGCAAAACTCACTAATTAACATGCTGTTTTTTGTTTGTTTACTCCACACAAAACCTGAAGTGTAAAAGTTTTTTTTTTTTTAAGAGGGGGTTCAAACTGACAAACTATTTTGAATTAACAAAGAAGATCTAATGTAGTAAAAAGTTTCCAGTGTTTATGCTAAGCTAAGCTAACTGTCAACTAAGTATAAATTCATATTTAGTTTACAGATATCAGAGTTGTATCAACTTTCCCCTCTTCTAACTCTCAGGAAGAAAGGGAATATATGTATTTTCCAAAATGTCAAACTGTTCCTTGAATCTCTAAAAAATTACATATCAGAGAGTTTTCCAGAGGATGCATGTGACTTACTGGAAGAGCGTGAGGTGCTGTTGACAAATACATTGAGGAACTTCTTGGAGAATGGGAGGTCAGCCTCAGGGGAGGAGTCCTCGGAAGAACTGAGAAGTTCTGGCCTCACCTCCTCATCATCACGACCATAGCCCACCTCTCCTGTCCCCAGAGGCTCCTCGTCGCATAGCGTTGAGAGCTCACTGTCATCACTCAGAACGGAGGTGCACCTGAGAGGACAAGATTTTTTGGTTTCAAATCTCAATATAGGGCTAGACTAGAACGTTTATTCACAAATAAAAGGCACACCCTACAGAAAGCAATATTATTATATATGTAATAGGTCAGAGCATACCTTCTGAGGCTGACCAGTTCCAGTGTAGTATTCTCATCCACCACTAGCGTGTACTTCATGGAGTCATAGGCTAGTCCATCATCTTCATTCGGCTGCCTCAGAGCCAGATCTTTCTCACACAGTGGGAGGTCATGGTCAGATAAGGGATGATCTTGCACACTGGAATCAATGGGAGGTGAACAGTCAAGCTCTAAATCACTACCCCTGTAGGACTGCTTCCTCATGCCACCTAGGAACGGGTAGATCCCGTCTTCCTCCTCTTCTTCATTGTCTGTGGAGTAGGTGAGGCTGAAACAGCGGTTAGTCTGTGCGGTGGGTATGTCCAGTGTCAGGCTGTGTTTAACCTCAGTGATACGCTCAAGAGAGGCAGAGGAACGGCTCGTTGGCCTGGGCTCAGTCTCTCTTCCTTCATCCTTGTCGCTGACCACACTCTCACTGAGGCTTGGTGAGTCCAGATCCTTTCTACCCTCTAGCATCATCAAGTCATTATTGGGCTCTTCATCTTCCTCCAGTCTCCTGGTGTTCTTAGAGGGTTTGTCGGTGAAGTTCTTGTCAGAGGCTTTAGTGGTATACGAGGATTTGAAATCGGTGGTTCCTCTCCCGCTGCCTGCACAGTGCTCCAAGATCAGAGGGTTTATAGTGTCACCAGTAGGGTTGCTCATATAGAGACAGGGAACTATCTCTGACCTTTCTTTTGAAGATTCCACATTCTTCCTACTCTCTCCTGGCTCCACCATATCCTTTCTGTACCCTTCCCCTTCTTTCTCTTTTTCCTCTGATGCCTCCATCCCTGGTTTCTTCTCTTGGTCCTCATCATTGAAGCCATCTCCCTCTCCAATGTCTGAGGATGGTGATATGGTGTCTGACACAGACACCTTCCTCTTAAAGCATTCCTCAGGACAACTTATTGGGTATGATCCCTCTGAGATCATCCTGTTGACCAGGTTGCTGAGTAGCCACGGTGAGTCTGAGTTCTCACTGAGATCATCTTCACTTTCTGATTCTGAGTCTCCTTCACTGGTTCCATCATATTCGTCTGCGCTGGGCATTAGCCTGGGTCCCACTGGCAGGTAGAAGGACCGTTTGAAGCTCTCTAGACTATGGTCTGGTTCTATCTGCAGTACCATCTGTCTGGACAGGCTGTCTTCACAGCATTGGGCAGGAGGCAGAGTCTCATCTGGGTCAGCCTGGTGCTCGCAGGACAGCTCATCATCCACATTCTGCAGGCCCATCCGAGCTTGACTATCATCGTAGCACTCAGGAGGTAAGATGGGTGAATCAACAGGGGATGGCGTAGCAATAGTGGGTGAGGGTAGAGGGGAAGGAGAGGGTAAAGGAGAGCCATCTTTGATTGGATCAGGCTGGCCCAGAAAAAGAGACGCTTTCAGTCCCACAATTCCACTGTCCTGCTCTAACTCTGTATCTGGGTCCAGTTCCTGGTCTGAAGTAGGCGAGCTGGCCTCCTCAATTGAGTTGGTGAGGTGAGATGAGCGTCCGCTGCTACTGTCATCACTGGTCAGATCAAGCTCTGTCTCTGAGATAGAGGAGATCATGTTGGAAACCACGGGACCTCCACAGGCAAACGCTGCCTCCAGCTCACCTTCAATGTCAGAGTCAGAGCCTGGAGAGCTGAGGTCCTTGTCCTGGTCTGAAGTCACGTAACCCTGCTGGTTCATATCTGCTATCCCCGGGTCTGAGGATGGAGAGGTGGAGTCATTAGCTGCTGCCTCAATGGCAGAAGCTGCTGCAGCATCTGAACTGTTGAACTGGTCAAGAGTGTCTGAGCGGCTGGAGGATACATAGCTGGAGAATGAGGCAAGCTCAGAGGGTTCAATGGAGGGAAATTCCACATATGACGAAGGATTCTCTTTACAAACCATATCATAGGTCTCCTTACACATGAACTCCACTTCAAAGTCCTTCTCCAGCTCCTCATCAGACAAGGGTGTGTCGGCACCATCGTTGGCTCCCATGGGTGCAGTGGATGACAAGCAGTGACTGGTTCCATCTGGGTCTAGGTCGTTCTCTGGCTCCATACCGGACTCGCTGGTGATTGTGTAGGTGTCGGTGGCACGTCGATTTGAGTGTTTGTGGTTGTGGTCGCTGTTGAGGTCATGGTCCACTTCTGTGTCCGAACACTGGGAGTGCTCGTCTACAGAAGGTACCCTTGCTGTCTGGATCGAAGGGTCTGCCTTTGGCTCAATGACATTGCCAGAGCAAGGGTGTAACTTGTGTTGACCAAATGAGCCTGTGAAGATAAAAAGGCGTAGAGAAAAAAGGGAGGCCATGAGAGAATTAAAATACAGGATGCCATTGAGGATTATGAAGATGATGCAGAGAATAGAAAAAGAGAAAGGACACAGATCAGAGGAGTTGTGAAGGCAAGAGCAATTTGGACAATTAAAGTGAGTAGATAAAAAGAGAGATTCAAGGTGCACTTACTGTAAAACTTCAACTAAAAGCCTAGTCCCAATTAGATACCTGTCCCGTTTAGTGGTCTGGTATTGTCAATTAGATGCCTGGTTTGGTGTGTATAGAAGTTCTTTGGATATATAAAACCTCTTAAAGCCCACAGGGTCACCTGCTTGAGCTAATTCTAAGCTGCTTAGATCGTGCATACCAATATAATTGTTTAAACTTTTGTCAATATGGACATTATACACATCATTACATCAGGTAGATTCTCCACAATTCAATCATTTAGTTCATTTTACGGAAACAATGAGCAACAAAGTATTATTCATTCAGATTTACTGGCATGGTAACGGAATTAAAGGCCTGTTCCATATGTAGGCCTGTCCCAAATATAGGCATGCGAGTTCATTGATTTAAGCAAATAAAAGCCTGGGCCATTAATTGAAGTTTTATGGTATATTTCTTAACTTTATAATGGGTTTTTTTAAAACACTGGGGATGAGCAAATTCAGCAAACGCCTCTTCAGTAGAAACACACACATTTATTCCCACTAGTAGCAAATTGGTTTGTAGGAATCAACATGCTGAACACATACTATATATTACTTAACAAGTTAAATTTATCACATCACCATTTCACATCACGGCACTACACAACACTAACGTTAATGGAATGAGCTCTATGCTTGCTGGGTTGGCCATTTTGTTACCGTATTCGGGCCTCTCCCGCCTGTTGCCCTCCGTGTCGCAAAGGAGGGGCCTGTGAGGGGACTGAGGGTTCCTGCCCTCCCCTGCCTGTTTTGGTGGAGTACCTTTGCTCTGAGACCCTGGTGCTTGGGAAACTGGAGAGGCTGGGCACTGGCCTGTCACATGGCTACCATCCTCCAGACAAGAGTGGGTTGGAGACAGACGGCCTGGAAGTAAATATTTATTTTCTAACTGTGTATAATGGCTGTGGTTTGTAAATGATAATTCATAATAGTTGAGCATTCATTAATTTACACTAGGCAACAATAAACCTGCCTGTGTGGGACAACACTTCAGAAATTAAAATCCTGAAAAGAAATGTAAAATAATATAAAAATTAAAATGGTGTACATTGAGTTTCATTATGAGTACTTACCCTGTGAGGCTGGGTTGCGTAACGAGTCCTGCCAGCTTCCTTTCTTTGGGGACAGACTGCTATTGTTATTCAGTGAGTCCTAATGAAAAGACATAGGGTGAGTGATATTCAACAAAGTTGCATGGTACTATTACAAATACTGTACACTAAAGACTAACTATACAATATTTGTGTTTAGTGTCTGTTTAGGAGCAGAGCTTCAGGTTGTTCACCTGTGAAACAGCAGTGGTGAGGTTCAGTGTGGTGGGTCTGCTCTTTAGAGTGCCAAGAGTTGGGGAGGGAGGAGGGGAGGCAGAGGGGGACGGGGGCGCATCAGGGTCAACCTCTTCATCATCTTCGTCGTCCTCCTCATCATCCTCATCTTCGTCGTCAATCATCTCAAATTCTTGGAAGTCATCCTGGAAGGAGCAAACTGGGTGGTGCATGTCATTCTTCTCCAGAATGAGGGAGTCCTAATGCCGGAAGAGAGAGGAGGGAGAGAGAAACTAGTAATTGGGTAAGGATGATAAAACAAAGGTTGCTCTTTGTTTTCACACCGTCAGCATATTTGAGATTATAGCCACACTAATAAAAGCATTTTGTTTGGTAAGCCAACACAAATTAAAAATTTGGTACCTTCTATCCACTGTATACTACTTCCTTGTTAATTTTAAAGCTTTGCCAAGAACAGGCCTTTCTGAGAGATGAACAGAACTCGGAGAGTGCAGATGGACAGCATGCAACACAATGTTCTTTGATTACACAGAGGGCATTCATAAAACACAGACACAGACATCAATGCACTGTAGTGGGCAACTCTTCACATGAAAAGCCACAATGCATTTTGCTGATATATCCTTTCTGCAGCCTTTGGTCTTCTGTGTGTGTGTGTGTGTGTGTGTAATAAGAGAGAGGAAGCTAAGTGCAGCTTTCAGCCTCAACAGCATTACCACCTTCACATGAAAAAGATGAGAGGGTGTAATTGTGGAAACAATTAAGTCACTAAACACAAAGTTTAGGATACTGGAGTAGACTTGAGGATGGGCTGTTCAGAAAGGAAAGGAGGGAGCGATAGTATGTGTGTGTGTGTGTGTGTGTGTGTGTGTGTGTGTGTGTGTGTGTAAATTCAAACATAAAATAAAGCCATAGGAGGACAATGAAATGAGAGTGGATCAATCAGACGTCTCTCAGGTTTCAGCTGGTTTACCGGAAAGCATTAATGATTTTGTGGTTTAATCGACCACACCACCACCAGTGTGTGTGTGTGTGTGTGTGTATGTGTGTGTTGCCATGTAGCCTTTATGTTTGCCAGATACGAAGTATATTGATGGAGTAGGGTCCATGAAGTAGCTTACTGACACACATCTCATACTGTCTGAGACGAGGCAAAATTGATCATATGGCTGTGTGGAATCATATAATTTACCTACACTTTTTATTACTGTAATCTAAAAAACAGATGTTTGCCAAAGTTTGTTACATTACCCAAATAGTCAAGGAAGTCTCTCACCTTACATTCAACCTTACAGAGCAGAGCAAAAGTGATGTCACAACATCATCTCTCCCTGATGAGCCAAAAAGTATTGAGTGAAAAGGGTTGCTCAGGCTAATATCAATAAAAGCTGCAATATCATAATTTTCATGGGTCAGAACTACAAACACTTGTGTTTAATTTTGTCTGATAATTGCTTCCCTACTTTCAATTTCACAATGCAAGCACATGGATTGATCTATCTGGTTTGCATTTGAACAGCACAGCATTTTCTCAGCCTCTCAGTGCAGTCTTTTTAATGGAGGAATCAAAGCTTTCCCTCTCGCCCATACACCGCACATGATTCTGCTGACGCCTGGTGCATCCAACAGAAATCAGCACTCAATCTATTACCCAGGGGGTACATATGGATATGAATAGTTATTTCTAATTAACACTTCTATTTCTTTCTATAATTCAGCTGTTAAGATGCAATGAAATGTTTTGAAAAGAGTCATGCATTGATGAGGGATGAGAAAGCTTTCAATTGATTACTATATGCACTCTGAGTTCACAATCTGCTGTCAAGGATCACAATGCACTTTCCTCACACCGAACCATTATTATCCATCACTGGGGATATGTGACCAATAACTCCACGTCAGTGTGAAAATCCAGATATCCATCAGGGGGGTTGTGAAAATGTCACATCTGCTTGGGAGAATAATCTGCACTGTCAGGAGACATACTTTAGCGAGGCCACCTGACAGACATGCTGGCAGGCTTAAAGAAAAAGAGAGAACTATAAATAAGAGTTGTGTGTCGGTGAGCATCGATCCCCATGGTCTCCAGTTCCCAAGGACATCCCATCCCTCCTCTGTCACCCAGCAGACTTTCACAAGCATGCTCTTCTGCAAGCAGGGAGGAGTTGTGAATGACACACGCACACACACACACACACGCGCGCACACACACACACAAACACACACACAGAAGCATTGAGTGGGCACAACTGCAGTCAGTGGAAATTAAATTTCTTTAAAGTTAATGAAAAATGATATTCCTTGTATTATACACAGACACACCCTAACGCACACAAACTGTTCTGGTCAGCAGTCATAAACACACTTACATATTTCTCATATGTTTATATCTATACAGCCATTTCTGCTCCTCAATAGCAGCTCAACAGGGCAGCATCCCTGGATGCTGTTCAACTGGCAAAGAGATATCACTGTAACTACACAGCACTTCCCTCAGCGGTGGGGAGAGAAGAGGCTTTGGGTTGAACTGCATGGCTCTCTTTTCTTACTGTACTTACCAGCTGACAGAGGAAAGCACTAGACAGTAACTGAAGACAGGATCAGGAAGTGAACACTAACTGCGTGACTTTACAAATGAAGTAGACACCAGGGAATCGTAAATCCTAGAGAAGAGGAGTGAAGGCTGAGAATTAAGTGGTCTTTTAAGATCTAACAGGCAGCGGATCAACAGAAAACAGGAAGGTCGTTGACTGACCATGAATGCAATGCTAACCTGTTCCTGCTGTGATGTGCGGGAGTTATCTGTTCCTCTCTGTTGCGGCTGAGATCATATTATAGTCAGCTGTTTTATTTTAGAGTGGGTACTTTTCGATGCATAAATTCCTGGCTGTTCCCTGGTGCATGGCTGGCTCCATACACCTACAAAGCCATTAGTCTTAGATCAAATTAAAATAATGGAAAAAGGGAGGTGATTCATTATTTACTATATCTATGCTCACTGCTCATTTATCACACATCATGATCAAAAATTAAGCTATGCCTACATACTTGCTACTCCATTTGTTTTGTTTTTTTGCAATGATAGTATAAATTGTGTCTGTGTGTGAGTGCCCACATAAAGCCCTTTTACCAAATATAGCTCCTAATCTGGGTGAATTTTATGCTGGAATGTATGACAGAGGTTGATTAGTCTGCCGTTAATGGAGACCACCTAGTGAGTGATGGCCTCCATCTATCAGTGTATCTCAAAATTTTCACATTTCAAACTCAGGGTAGCTCCACAGCTGAGACACAGACACCATTGCTCACATACTGAATTATGCATGTGCTCATAATGTTCAATCAGGGCTCTGGAGAGACAACGATGGATCTTAGAGAGACAGGAAGTGAAGAATCGGGGGGGAGACGAGGCAGAAAGCAGCAGGGTGTGTGTTTGTTTGTGAGACAAAAAAGGGAGGGGCTCTTTGTTGTGGTCTCTTGGCTTGTTACGTTCACACGATTCAAAACACATTTTCAAACCTAACCCCCAGTGAAATCATGGAAAGTAGAAAAGGAGAGCCTGAGCCAGAATGTTATTGTATTTTGGCATCTGGCCGGCAATTACCCTTTCCTCAGAGATATAAAATCAGACATTGACAACAAACCCATGTGAACAGTATTTAATTGCCTGCCTTCAGCTCCAGATAACAGAATGAGCCATTTGAGGCATCATGTGAGTGTCTGTTTGTTTTTGTTCACATATATGTGTGTGCTCCTTTCACAAAGGCTGAGTACTGATCTAAAGGGTTAGGCAGATTATGACCTGAACCCCATAACAAATTGGAATTAATCAGAGCTGGGGATTGGGGCCAGAGGATCATCTTACTGTTTAGATTGGCTGTTCTTCCTAAACATCAAAGACATGCTGCCCAATATGACCGAATCATGCTGACACAAAAACCAAAAGCCTCTCTCTCTGCTCATCATCATCAGCAGTTCCTCCATTCTGCTGATGATGATGAGCTGACAGAGTGTCACACACCCAACTGATGCAGGCAAAATCAAATACCATGTGAAATACACTGTGGCTTTCTGTCTTCTTTATTTAAATGTACACACAGACTCAGAGGGCAGTGTGTGTGTCCTATCCATCCCATGTCAGCAAGAGTACTTCCTCTGGGCAATGATGTAACCTAACAAGGGCCGACAGTATCCCTGCCCTGCGCTTTCTTGTTTGTGAAGTGAGCAGTCAGGGCCTCTGCTGATGTGCCCGGTGTGTGTGTGTTTGTGTGTGTGTGTGTGTGTGTGTCAGTGTGTGTGTGTGTGTGTGTGTGTGTGAATGCATGTGGGAGGGAAAGAGGAGAAAGAGGGCACTGATGTGAGGTTTACTACTGTATGACTTCTCTCACACACACAAAAAAGCCCACTTTTTAAAGTCCCTCTTTTGCTGGAGGTCTCTTCACATGCCACACTAAAACAGCATTGTTACAGAAAGGCTTTGCTGGCCTTCCGTAATGTGTTTTGTTGGCAGATTAAAGTGGAGGAAGCAAAATATCTAGCACAGATTTATGGCGAGAGCTTAACCCTCAGAACCAACCATCCCTGAGCTAAATCCCCCGTTCCCAGTCACATCGCCAGAGAAGAGAACGTGAAGAAAGGGAGGCTTTATGAGTGGAGAGGTGGCAGATAACTAGGAAGGAGGGAATCTGAGCTCTGTCTCTGAGCAACACTCTGCATAGCAG
>JAPMOB010194010.1:0-31047 GCA_029875015.1 Lepomis gibbosus
TGTTAATGTATTTAAGATGAAACTGTTCCCGTTCAGTGAGGATGGATCTGAAATAAAACAAGTTCTCATTAAACTTGGAATCTTTTGGTTGTAAATATTTTAGTTCTGGAAACTGTCATTGAGGCATTTCTAGATTATAACGTCACATGACAGAGCTACGCCTGCAGAGCTTCTGCTAATCAAAACATCACCTTTGCAAGGTTTCACTCACCCTGCTCAGACTGAGCTGATGAGAGCTGATTCCCTGAATGCATGTTTAGAAGTAAAAGCAGATTCAACTACAGGACATTTAGTTTTAGACCATATTTTGCAGAGTCAAGCCAAAAGCATCACTTAAGTGAGCTGTTTAAAATTTGGACTTCAAGCAGTGAGGCAGATGTAATGTGAATTAAAGTTCAAAGTCACTGAGCTTGTAAAAACTTTTTTACAGTAAATTAAACCAACTTGTCTGTTCCTCCAAATGCCTACTGGGATCCTGCAGCATGAAGGACAATACTCGTAAAATACTAAGTACTTAAACAATACCACAGGTGCATCAAATAAATAAATCCCTTCTATAATTTAATTCAGATGGAAACCTCCATATTCTAGGTTCATTACATATTTGGTAAAAGGTGCTAACTTTATCTAAAAATTAGAATAAAAACTAAAATGCCTGCAAAGGTTTCCTGAGCCCTTGTGTGGTTCTGGTGCTCACAATGCACCTTCCCATGATATCCTAATTTTTTTAGATGCACCTGTACTTTGTGGGATTTGTCTTAGTTCAGTGTCTTAAAATGTAAAGAGGATCTTGTCTGGAGTTCACAGATTTCCAAATAATTACTAACAAGTTCGACTTTATTTCTTTAATGTACAAGCCCATATTAATAAAGGCTTTTTACTTTGAACCACCCATATTTGATCCTTTTTCAACAAGTTTCACACTGAGCCAAACAAACACTGGAATGAAGCTCCACACAGAAACAAAAAGTGAAGCAAACTATTTTTATATTTTCATCTCAACTTTGTCCGGATACAAATGATCGGGCGTGAGACGGGGACGTTCAAGTCGACAGACACTTTAATTTGAGACAAGAGTGACTCCTTAACCATGTGGGCATTTTACACGGACTCCCCATCATCTCTACATTTTAACAAAATACAAAAGGAAAAAAAAACAAACAAAAACAAACTGAGTATTGAGTGAAGCCGTCTTGAAAGTAAGATACATTATTTACACTGAAAACAAAAACGCTACGTAATTTTTTTTTCTTTTTCAAGGAGAAAAAAAAAACAAGAAATAAATAAGACTAGAAATGTTTTTTTTGTCCACGTTCACAGCATGACAAATCATATTCAACTCGTTAATGTCGACCCCGTGTGGCCAGAATAGACTTAGTATTAGTAGGTAATTCAGTGATTATTGCCAAAAGCCTTAATCTATACATTATAATATTCAATACATACTCTGTATTTTGTTTTTTTTAAAAAAGGAGACATTTGGAAACTGCTACTTGGATGATTGTACAGCTTAAATACTTCTAGATATATTTATGTATACTTTTAAACCCTTTTGTTCATAGCTTTAACTCGTTGGCAACTTTGGAAGCAATGTTTTTGAAAGCGATGGATGATCCGGATATCCGTTTGAACCTGACACCGTTGAGGGAGAGACGGGGCAGCTTGCAAACCTCCATCTCCCACTGGACCAGGTTTTCGGCTTGCCCGTCCCCGTGGACGCAAAGAAGCAGGAAACTCTCTTGCTGTTCGTAGTCGCAGTTGTTGGCATCGAGCACCTTGCGAATCTCCCGCATGATATCACAAGGCTCCATGGAGCTGGTGGTCCTCATACTCCAAGTGAATCTGAGGGAGCGGGGTTTACTGTCTTTATTTTCCCCTTTTTGATCCCCAGGTACATGGCGACTGTCGGGGGAGGAGAGAGAGAGGGAAAAAAAGACAAACAAAGTTTTAATATTGCAGATTTGGTTCGCTGCTTTTTAAATCTCAAGGTGGATTTAAAAGATTCAACCTCCACTTTGACTGTTTCACAAAACAAATTCAGCTTTTCAGTCTTTGGTCGAATAAATATTTGGTGTTTATCAGTCAAAGCGTCCGGCAGAACAGACAAACCTACAAGCCACAGACAAGATTTAAAGGAATAGTTGGACATTTTGGTTTTATTTGCTTTCCTGCTGAGAGTTCGAGCACATCGACACCTCTCATGTCTGTACAGTAACAATGAGCACATCACAGCCAGCAGCCGGTTAGGTTAGCTTAGCTTAGCACACAGACTGGAAACAGTGAGAACAGCTAACAAAAATCCAGCTACTAATTAACATGTTAAAAACAAGAAAAAAGATTGTAAAAATTACGTGTTTAGATTTTACTAGTTTATTTTTAAGCTTCTCATCCAACTCCAAGCAGGACAGCAAATAAGCACATTTCCCAAAATGTCAAACTATTCCATTAAACATTATTTAGCTTGGTGCTGGTGTTTTGTTTCCACCAGGCTCCACACTCTAACCCCAGTTTAAGCCTCTCACGTTTTATCATTACATTCACAGAGACAAACCAATACCCAGTTATCTTTACAACTAAAAAGGCTGTTTCACAACATTTCTGGAATCCTCAAAGACTCTTTTAAGCATCTGGATGAAAGATTTTTAACCCGTGTTTAACTAATGTGGTACTGGTTCCTTTTTTTTTTAGGTCTTTGCTCAATATGTACGACATAAACCAAAATTACAACAGTTAAATTTAACAGTTAAATCTTTTTTTTTAAGACCGTTTTTTTGGCAATTCTGTGCCTTTCGTACTCCAGGACGCTCGAGTCAGATGGGCTGGTCCTTAAATCATGTCACCATGATGCCTCACTTTCTTTTTATGTATTTGTTCATACAAACAAACTAATTTAATCAAAGTGAGATGGGAAATATTGGCAAATAAATAAAAGGCAGAACTAAATTCAAGCAGATCAACCAATAAAAAGAAAAAAAAGAAGATACATTTCGAGGATATAGAGGTGCAAAATTTGTTTCCATACATTTAAGAGTGTAATCACAGTTATTTAGAATATGCTATAAAAGACGAAAACCAAAAATCTGAACTTGTTTTTATAATATGCACCACAGAAATTCTACATTATTGTTTAAAATGAACCAGGAGGACAAAAAAAAAACTTTGTTTCACTGAGCAGAGGGACGATTTTATTTATCCAGATGGTTAAAAGAGTCTTTGCTGATTCTGTAAACACCTTCAGAACACTGTTTTTAAATTTCTGTAGTTCTTTTTAAGAAAAACTCTGTGACTGTGAATGTAATGTAAACTGGGGATAGACACATCCACGCTGTATTGATTGCAGGGTTTTTTTCGGGAGAGTATTGGGAACATTTTTCCAGGTTGACAAGGAATATAAATATGCCATGCTTACAAGAGCAGCACACGAGTACAGTGCCATGCAAAAAATACAAAACAAAGAAGCTGCAACACTCAAAAAGCAAAGCTCAAATACAAGACACGGGTTTTCAAACACATTCAAACGTCCCGGGAGAAACCAAGCAGAGAGGGTTTGAGACTGCAGACGAAGACAAACGGAAGCCTATACGCTTATACAAAAAAGAGGGGCAGGTAACCTCACCTTGAGCCCTCAAGTCTCCCGTTTCTCTCAAACTCGGTTGAGACTCTGAAGTGCGTGAGAAGATCAGACAGGGAGGAAGAAAAACAAGGAGAAGAAAAAAAAAAAACTTGTGGGTTGTGCACGACAGCAATAACTTTAGATCAATTCCAGTGAATAAAAAAAAAGAAGAAGAGAATATGTGACGTGTAATAAGAAGTGACACCGAAGTGAAACGACAACGAGAGCCACCACCGAAAACAACAACAACAACCAACAACAGAGAATACAAAAAGAAACGGAAGATTGTTTTTAGCTTCCGGTGAAGAATCATGAGAAGAAAATAAAGACAAGTGATGAATGTTCAGACTGTGACCCCAAACTTAAACCAACAGATTAAAGTAGACATGAAGAAAAACAATCTTTTAAAAACACAAAACAGGACGGAGAGATGCATCTCATGAACACGTGCGAGTGCGTCGACCCAAAGCAGCAGAACAGCAGCGTCAGCTCGAGACTACAGGTGAAGTTTGGGGAGGAAACTATGGTGCATTTATGTTCTACTTCTTTCCTTCTACTTTCATCCTTAAAAACTGGATTTAAAATCTAAATGAGAACAGAAAATAGATCTTCAGCCGGATCCTTTAATTCCCCTTTCCTTGGTTTGAAAGTATTAATGGGTTATGTGGCAAAAATTAAACTTATTAATAAGCAAAATTATCTAATGGATGTGAATTGTACACACTGAAAACTGTATTCTGATAAGAAATCTAAACTCTGATGAACTCTCCTCCTAAGTCTTCCTCAGTGGAGTAAAAAAAAAACAAAAAAATGTCTGAACTTCATCCACTAAGGAAGACCATGAAATAAACTTAAAAGCTCCAGAAACAAAAGTGTAAAGCTACTTTGATGGTCAATGTGATAAAACGTCTTCTTCTGCTATAAAACAGTTAAAATGTGCAAAACAAAACCTTAATCTGGGACTCATTTAGTCAGTTTTTAATTTTAAAATTTTGCTAAAATTTGATCAGATCTTAATATCATTTCGTGAAAAGTCAGAATTATTGCCAAATCCTTTAAAAGTTTTACAATGAGATGTTTTTAAAGATGTTTTTTTAAATTGACTTTATATTTGTTAACTGAGGTCATTGTTTGTGAGCTGCTGACTGCGTCTTTGTTCTCAGGTCTCCTTTAAAAGACAACACTTCACTGAATTAAGTCATTTAAAAGTAGCTTAATCTTAAAAGCTACGTCCACAAACAAAACTGGGCCTCATGCAGATGAACACAGACACAGTTTGCAACGTTTCTGGGTTGATGCAGGTGGTTAAAGCTCCTCGCAACACGAAGCCCGGGCTGAAACTCAGGCTCTTAAAGTAAAACAAAATGTTTCGTGACTACGATTTGTTCCTTGTGACCGACGCAGACGTCCGTAAACTCATCAGCCATGAGTGTGTGAACGTGGCCGAACCTTCAGATTTCCGCCCACAATCGTCTCTCTGCTAAAAAATTACTTTGAATTCATGAATAAAGCTGCAAAATAGAGGTGATTGACACCGTTTAACACTTTAGATTCATTCAAATTTAGGTAAAGTAAGTGTTTTATGATCAACAGAACTTTGTCACATGATTTCTTTGTGCATGAACGTGGTTCTACGACGGTATTTGGTGGTATTATTAGGGAATAATGGCAGTTTATTTGGCAGCACATGATGAAATGTTATATATTATAACATATATTCAAAGTAGTTTGTTTCCCGTCTTCTGTGTCTGCCTGGTTTTAATACAGAGACGCAGTGAAGAAAAATCCTTTACATCAAAATGGCACAGAGCTGTTCTGAGAATCTGGTCTACACGGAGTATAAATTGACGTGGTCTCCGAAAGCCTTTACTTAAACGTTGGCTGCAGAAACCACTAGGATCAAGATCTGAAGTTACAATAAACTGTTTTTCTTTAAATAAATGTTACCCGATCACAGCTTGCTAGCTCATTATTTTTTTTTTTCTCGTCACATCAAAGAAACGCTCTGAGATACACAGTTTTTCCTTTTAAGAAACAGCTCGTTTCATGGATCACATCCACATGAACGGACTTTACGTCAGGGCTCGAAGCTGAGATTAAAAATTGGGCAACATATTACAGTATGTACCACAAGAGGATGTTTACAACATGGAAATCTATCCTGTTAATGAGGCTACTGTAGGTGATAAATAATTTGATTTGTCAGGGGTTTAATTTGCTCGATCTTCTGTCAAACGTTTTGATAATTAATCCTGAAAATGTACTTAATCATGACTGTGAGAGCATTTTTTCCACATCACTTGACTCTTCAAACAATACATTTCCTACAAACACAGAGCAGCTGTGTTTATTTTTAGAGGAGGTGTTAATGTTCTGGCTCTTCACGGTGACTCTCGAGTGCTTTTTACTGTTTGACACACAGGAAACTGGTTCCTGAATCACTACAAACAGAAGGACAATGCCTGAGTAACATAACAGAAGATTAGATTAAAAGCAAAATAAGCAGTAAGCTCCCTGCTCCTCTGACAGGACGGGTTTGTGGCGTCAGGCTCCCAGCATGCACTGCAGCCTGGAGAACAGAAAAACAGGACGGGTGGAGGAGGAAGTGGCTCCAAACTCCAGGACAGCTCAAGAGACTCGACAACAAGGGGACAAGTGAACAGACAGGACTGACAGCAGGTCCTGGGTCGGTCAGAGAGGCTGTGAAAATCACAAGGCCGAGGGAGGGAGGGAGGGTGAGGGGTGAGAGGTGGTGAGTCCCTCCACATTAACTGACACTCAAGACTTGAGTCTCAGAAGAGGAATTTGAGGGATTGAAACAGCCCCTTACTCTAGATCTTCATCTTCCTACAACTCTCTATATCTTCCGCTCCTGAATCTGAAAGAAAAAACGGGAATCTGAAGGAAAAAATAACTGCGTTTTTGTTCTCAATGGACATATGACAAAAGAAAGAAAGAGAGAGGGAAAGAATATTAACAATGTATGACATGGGGACAGGCCAAAAAGGAAGATAAAAAACATGGAAGGATGATGAGAAGGAAGGAAGGAAGGTAGGAAGGAAGGAAGGAAGGACAGGCTGATAACAGACTGGAGGGCAGAAGACTTACTAAGGGTCTTTCCTCCCTGGGTAGAGGGGATGGCAGGCCCTGTTTTGGCCGTCTGCCGTTTGGCCGGGTCAATAGTGACCCTAGGCGGAGAGGAAGAGCAGCAAGAGGTCAAGGTTAAAGGACACAGGAAGGTTAGGAAGACAAAAACACACAAACTGTGAGGAGAGGAGGAGGAGGGAGGAGGAGGAGGTGGCTGAACCTAAAACGAGTCTAAAGGAGGAGGAAAATGATGTTGGTTAAATCCAAAGATGTGATGAGGAGGGTCGAAACTGGTAAAATGTAGTAACGGATGAGTCACAAGTATAATGGAATTATTAATAATATTGTTAAACAATTAAAATGTAGTGCGAGTCTGGTCTTGTTTGCAGCTCTGTAAGGCTGTTCAACAGAGCTCTGAGCTAAACGCTAACATGCTGACAGTGCTAACAAGCTGATGTTTAACAGGTATGATGTTTAACATCTTAATTTAGCACTAAAAGTGAGGCTGAATGTCATAGGTCACTGAATGAAAGGTCAAAGGACATCATTACTGTGCCAATAGTTCAAGAGATACATTAAAGGATATCTCTGTAAATAATATTATAAAGAGTACGGTCACATTCAGTTATTCATCTTTTCCCTGTTGTCGTCAAACATTTTCACGTCCTGTCTATGTCAACAGAAAACTAAAATTATGATAATTAATCAAAAGCAGAAACAGCTTCGCCAAAGTGACGATTCACTGTTCTGGACTGTTGGTCGGACAAAACAAGACATTTGAGGACGTCACTTTGGGCTCTGAAAAGTTGTGATTCATCTTTTTTAATCCCAAATAATCGAGGAAATAATCAACAGATAAATCTAAAATTAAAAACAGTAGTTTGTTGCAGCGATCGGTTCAGGAATCATATAAAAATGAAGGAGATGAAAGTAAAAGAGTCAAATAAATTAATAAAAAGGTATAAAGTTGATAAATTAATTTTTACACTCCACTTTAATAATTTAACAAACGTTATTTATTGATTGGTTATATTTCTGACTCATCTGATAAACTTTTAGTACCATTTGTCTGCATGGAAATGAGGACAAACACAAAAAAAAACAAAGTGAGGTGATAAGAGTGAGATGATGACAGAGTACACCAGAGTTCACCGACTGAAGGCTCTGGATGATGAGGACGCTGACAGAGGAATTCGACTGATCACCAATCAGCCACCAGAGGGCACTGCTGAGCCTTGAGACGGCACCCTGCGAGGGCCATTAAGCTCCTCCAGGTGATTCTGATGACCTTGGCTGGGTGCAGTTTGGCTTGTCAGGTTTTATTTTTGGAGTCCTGGCCTGATGTCAGATCAGTTTCACACCCTTCTTTCCTAACTCTGACGCCCCCTTAGAGGGAGACATTAACTGAAACTGACCCGGCAGGAAACCACAAGTATTTATCTGATAAATGTTCGATTGAGAGACATTTCTGACAGCTCAAGAGGGTTAAAGGAGTAACTGGAGTCTCCTGGAAGTGTGCATTAAAGAACCTTTGTTCATGCAGCACACTGAAAAAAGTCATTGGTTGCTGTAATTGGAATTTATCTCCAAAGCAAATTCCTTGTACGTTTAAAAAACTATTTCGCAAAAGAGCTCTTTCTGATTCTGATTCTAATTTTAATCGTCCCGACGAGATCCAACGGTGGGAGACAAAAATCATCAGTTTTTCTGTGTAAAAATTAAGTTAATGAGGCTGCAGCAGTCTGTCATAAATACATAATCTCTTATTCTTATATCAAAAGAAATAATAATCACATTTATTATCAATGAAATGAATCAGTTTGATTAGTCTGTCAGCGCTCTGACAGCTAAAGCCTCATATCAACTTGAGGTGAACTTCAGAATGTATTGATTATTATTAATAATATTTTTTTAAATCTCATTTCAACACTACAAAGAGAAAACTAAATATTAAAAAGCAAACCTGCACCACCATCAAACTAAAGTAAATAATTTATTTCTAGTGAATAAAATAGAATAAAATACCTGAAGAACAAAACAAATAAGATAACAGTGAAATAAAGCAATTAATGGTGGAACTAGAAAAATAAAACATCAATAAAAAATTTAAATAAGCGATTTTAAACAGATTGAAGATTTTGCCCTCCATTATTTACACTGAATAAACTTTTCTGCGCAGGAGGAACGATTACAGCAACCTAAAATGCCTTCAATGCAACTTTGGGCATGTGTGTATTGTACTACGATATAGTTTAAACAGTGTACTGTGTTGTATACTGTGTGTAGCTTTGATGAGTTAAGATGAAATATATTATTTGTTAAAGACTATTCTGAAAAGTACTTAGGCGATCTACAGCTCACACAGCTGATAAGTGAAGGACTGTGGTGACTCTGACGGGCTTGAAATACCAATAAATCCGGTTCAGGAACACCAAACCTTCCAAAAAACAATACAGGAAGTATGAAGACAAAAGAACTGACCGACAGTAAATATCTTTTTGAAAGGCCATTTACTTCCTATAGCTATGAGCAAACGCAATGCAAAGCCTACTGAAACATTTGACATCACTGAACAGATCAACCAAAGTCCTGCACAAACACAACAACCTAGAAAAAAGCTAAAATTCAGAAAAAACAAACAAATCTGCTTTCTTTCCAGCTCTTTATGACCCAGACATTTCCTCCTCTGTCTGAAAACAGGGAAAAATATGATCTGTTGTGATTCCTTCTGTTCTGGCAGCCACGATAAATCACATCTGGGCCAGAGAGCGTTAAAAAAACAACCCGTTTTGTGGTGAACAAATGCAGCAGGATAATGTTTAAGGCACCGTCTAAAATGTGCAGTTTCAAAACAGCAGGGAGAGAGATAGTTCAGTCGTTAACAGCAGTCCTTGTGGTGACAAAACAAAACCACAAATCAATGGCAGCTGTAAGAAGCGGCCCCATGCATGCACTGGCAATCGATTAGTGGCAAGCTGCTTTGTTGTCGCTGTTTGGTTAATCGACTGATTGGTCCAAGGAGTTCTGGTCTGCTCTCCCAATCAGCCTTTATCCACTCAGACCAACCACAGCCACACGGAGTACATTTACACACACAGAAACACCAGTTCGAACCTGATCAATGCAGAACTCCATCTGAAAACATGATCGTTTAGATTTATAATAATGTCTTCTTCATTTAACCCCCAGACAAATATGGTTTCATGTGACATCTTTGAAAGCACGCTTATTTAGTTTGTTGCTAAGAGCAAGATGAGAAGATTGATACCACTCTCATATTTATATATCAGTGAATGTGAAGATACAGCCAGCAGCCGGCTAGCCTAGCTTAGCATAAAGACTGGAAACAGGGGGAAACTGCTAGCCTGGCTCAGTGCAAAAGGTGACAAAATCCACCTACGGGAACTAATACAACTATCCAGCAACTGTATTGTGTTACAAAGAGAGGCGTTTCTCCTATGTAGCATATCCTCATTGCAATAAATGGGTTGGACAAAATAATAGAGACACGTGTCAGTATAACCAGAGTTGTTTTAAGAGGAGAAACGCCACTTAAAGAATCTTACTTATCAAGAATCCTACAAGTCTATAGGGGGAAAAAACACTTTTTAAAACCTTATTTTGGGGAAAAGTCATCAAAATTTTTCAGTATTTTTCTATGATTTTTCTGTGACCAGTAAAAGTGCAGTTATTGCTCTCGCCCTATTCATTTAGATAGGGGCCTGAGGGGACGCATTACCAAGATGGCTGCTGAGTGGCGGGTCTTGCCTATAAAAGGACTTAAGTATAACACTATACAACTGAACAGCTCCACAATCTGCAGCCTCCAAAAATGATTATAAAGTTGAATCAACACCTCTCTAAAACTGATGCAATAAAACCTGAACATTAAAGACTTCATGAAGCTTGAATTTATTGCAGGACTGCTGTATTTCTGCCAGGCGTACCTGACTGAGTGTATCTCCATGTAAGACAGTGAACAGGTCAACCCTGCAAAATGTGGGAGCAATTAAGTGTTACTAGGATTAGAAACTGTAGTGTTATTACTGGATTTTAAAGTGCAATCCCATACACTACTCCTTACAGAGAAAAGTTGCCTTTGGACAGAGCCTGGCTAGCTTTTTCCCCCTGCTCCCAGTCCCTATGCTAAGCTAAGCTACCCAACTGCTGGCTCCAGCTTCATATTTAACGTACAACTTACAACTAACTCTCAGCAAAAACAACAACACTAGCCTTTCTCATGAATTAGATCACTAGGTTTACTAGTGTAAAATCACTTTAAACTGATATATGATCATATGATCTGATTATAAACTGCGTGCATGTAAATGTACCCAGAGAGAGTTTTGTTCTTCTTCAGCTAAGCGGTGTGTTAGTTGAGTGCCAGCAGCCCCACACGTCTGTAGAGTCTCAGAGGAGGTTTTTCAGAGAGGTTTGTTTTCGTTATTTTTGGCACAGAGCGAAAGGCAGTACAAGAGTCCTACCTTTTGGTAAACCTGAATGACATGTTTCTACAACAGAACCAGACAAAGAAACAGTGAAAATGGTGAAGGAGGAGGAGGAGGAGGCGGAGGAGGACAGGGAGGGGCAATGAGGAGTCTCAATGAGTGAACAAAAATGGGGTGATTGGAATCATCAACAGTGGAGGGGAAGATTCATTTTTTTTTCCATTGATTATCAAAATGATTTCCATTCCTCATTTTAGGTCAGTCATTGTAGGAGCGATGTCGCTGGCCTGGCTGCCACTTTAAATGCGTGATGTCTTGTTGGGATGTTTAATTAAAATGAGGGCAACATCTAGCTATTTTTTATTAATGTCTGCTGATTATTTTCTTGATCAAACTGAAAATGGTTCGGGATAAAATATAAATCACGAGGTGAACACAAATACTTTAGAAATGCCACAGTGCAGAAAAGTCTGGCATTCAACTTGAGTCAAATTCCAAAAAAGATTAGCATTAAAATAAACTTATAGCACCGACTGTTGGAACAGGTCTACTATATAATTCTGGATTATAATTACAAAAATATGCACTTAAACAGTGCAGCTTGTAATGGTGGAGCTAATGTTTTATCTTCCCCAGGAGTCTTAACCTGTAATAACAAATCATTCATCATGTATTTGTTGTTTTATTAATCTGAATCTGCAAAGTAATTATCAAGTTATCAAATAAATGTAGTGGAGAATAAAGAAAGAAGAAGAAATGGAAAATACTTGAGCAAAGTACAAGAACCTCAAAATTGGCTAAAGCCCAAAGTTAAGTCTGTCAAATGTCTTGTTTTGTCCAAAAATAACTAACATTAAGATAAATTCACTCTAAGAAAAGCAGTCAAAATGTTTTGATACTTGATCGATTATAAAAATTAGCTGTTTTGACTTGAGTTCTTTAAACAAGCTCCGGTTTGCTTGTGATAAGACAGTGTGAACATAAACAGCTAAAAAAATGTTTCCAGATTTAGACCAAATAAAACCAACTGAAGGTGTGATTTCACCATCTCACGTACTAATCTTTAAAGCATAAACACAAATATCTAATTCATGACTGTTATGCAAAAAAATGATCAGCACACATCTTTAATGAATCACAGGATTAAAAAGATCTGCTGTGCAGCTGTAACCACTGACAATATCACAAATTTCATTAAAAAGAGGTCAAATTGTGGCTGATTCAGAGTGGTTCCAGTTCTCTGTGGCAGGGATCCAGGCAGCGACAGATAAACAATTTAGACTTAAGAATAAATCACATCGTACAGGACAGTGAAGTGTTCCACCAGCATGTAATTCATCATCCTAACTCTACAAGGCACTGTGTTGATTGGCTTCTAATTCAAACAGACAAGACTCACAGGAGATTATACTGTACAGAGCAGGGCTGGAGTCTATCCACTTTCTATTTCAGTCTCAACAATTTACATAAATAATTTAGAAGTAGTGAAGAAGTGCTTGTAAATGATTCTTTCAGAAAAACTTTAAGCTTAAAATTGACTGGACAGAAAGGCAGCTAAACCCCAACCCCTTGGTGCGTTACTCAAAGTCTGACGCGTGAGGTGTTTCCTCTCCTACCTGCGGGTGAGTTTGGAGGTGAGTTTGGAGAAAAGGTTGCTGGTTCCACGGCTGCGGGTCTGAGAGAGAGGGGTGGCGTCGTGGGAGAGGGTGGGCGAGGCCGGCGGCCCGTTGTACGTGGCCGTGCGGCGGTCTCTCAGCTGGCCCCCGTGGAAGGTGCTGCGGCTGGCGGTGCCTCGCGGGAAGCGCAGCCGGTCAGGCGTGGTGGCGTTGGCGATGCTGTGGATCGACGCCACCGGGTTCCTCTGGCTGCTGGGCGACACGGCGACGCTGCTGATGTGGAGGGAGAGTGGAGACTTATGATCCACATCAGAGATTAGATCCAAAACAGACAGGCTGACAGTTTTTCTACTGCAGACGTGTTCTTCGCTGTACCTGTACTGGTAGGTAATATTTTGTCTACTGTCTTTTATTCACAAATGTGTCCAGTAAGTCAGTGATGGATTCAAATTTTATATACATGGCTCTCTCCATAATAAACCTGCTCAGTGTTTAAGTGAAGGTCAAAGGTCGCTTCTACCCAACAGTTTGGTACAAAAGCATACAAAAAAAACCCCTCTTTGTTACAGCTACATCACATTTCCCTCCTTATTTTTAAAATGGCAGAGTTTGTTATTCCTACATGGAGTTCTAATATTGCCATGAGTTTTAAACTAAATTAATTTTGCATGTTAGATGTCAACAGGGTAGGAAATTAAATTTAAGAAAAGTAAATCATCCAATAACTTCAGCTGGTGGATTCACACCATTTTAAAATGAATTTTACTAATAAACTTCATTATTATGCTCCTTTCCGACCAAACTCTTTAATGAATAGTGCAGATTAGAGCGACAACAGATGAAGAAATGACAGTTGAGTTTAGTACAAAAATGTTTGTTTGTTGTAATTAAACAACACGCATGCTCTCGCTCTTTACCTTGCTGTTCTTTTGATCTTACTAGTTGGAAAGTCAAACCACAAATAACTTTGTTTTTAATGTCAATAAACCTGAAATGTCCACAGCAATCTTATTTTGATACCAGCCGCAGAGAGTGTTTGTTTACAGTCTGAATGAAGTTGTTCAAAGGCTGCAGCAGTTTTGCAGTTTGCGTTTGCTTAATCAGGGACGTTCAGCATCTCAAACTCTGCTCAAATAGTTTCTGTACCATTAAAAAGAAAAAGCCCCAGACATGGGACTTTTGGGAAACAGAAACTATAATGGGGAACTACCTGTGGCTCCTTCATACAAAGGACAACTATTTCTCAGTTGCTAAAATGGTTCCTGGAAAAAAGTTCCCGTCGTGAAAACAGGCTGCAGCTGAGGTAACAGCACCAAAACATCTATAGGGGGAGTTTTTGTGTATAAATTCACCAGCCAAAGATAATTTTAGAGAGACTGTAAAAGTAAAGACAAGACCACATGTTAATTTCCCACCCTGTAGATCAAGCTCCTAACTTCTACAATGAGAAGAGTGAGTTGTGCCCTTGATCAGTCTAAACAAAAACAGGCGATGGTCTGAGGGTGCTGGGACAGCAGAAGAGCCGGTGAGCGGTGGAGCTCGGCCTTCGTGTTGGACAGCAACAGGTGAGGGATCCAGACGGAGAAGATCAGGGGTCAAAGTTCACAGGAAAGGATGGAGGACAGATCAGGAGCAGAGCTGTGAGAGTTTGTTATTGCAGATGTCTGCAGTGGAGACGAGAGGTCCTCGCAGTTTATGTTGTGTGGAGGGATGATACAAACATGGAAAAATATTATCACACACAGAGTTTAGGACCTCATTCATCAAAGCGTGGCAGCTTGACGTCAGTGTGAGGATATATATTTTTACTTTTATCAGTGTCTGAAATAAACACCCAGCGTGTTCCACGTGCAGGTAAACAGCGATCTTGTGATGGTATGCAAATAAATGTGAAAGCAGCTGGAAGCATTTACTGTGAAACCAGACGTGTTGGCGATGGGTACTAAAGGCAGGTATTTGTTGGGAGGTTGTTTTGAAATACTACATGGATGAAGGGGCGTGTTTAACAAGCTTATTAAAAGGAGAACAGTTCAAAATGAGGACTAACGTTAAATCTTAACTTTCACCAACTGGTTTTAAATAGAAACCTACAGACGAGCTCTGTCATTTGGGGCTTAGTTTTGATTTGTAGGGGGAAACAGAGCTCTGCTCAGGTCAAGTGCTTTGTTAAAAAGCTGCAAAAGCTGGTAATGAAGCACAGGTCTTTCTTTTACCTGCTGCATGTGGACACAGAGGACGACGAGTGCAGCCTCTGGTCACAGTTTATCATAGAAGCTTGGCGCTGTTTAGACACCAGTAATCCGACATCATGAATTATGTATGTATAAAGTAAGATGATACGAAGAAAAAACACATCCCTAATTCTTCTCTTTTACCTGATCGTGGTATATTTCAGACACTGGAAACAAAAAAGCAAGTTGGACGCACACTTTCCTTACTGGTTTTTGCAGGAAATGGTGTCCATGGTTTAGTCGTGGGGTTACTGAGTGTGAAGCTGGCTGGATGTGTGGGTTAGCGAAGGCCAAACAGGGGCTGAGACATGAGGAGACAGACAGGGGGGGTTTGGAGGCCCTGCCGTCTTACTTGGGCGAGCAGTAGTCCAGAGCGTAGTAGGAGTGGGGCAGCGTGGCCCAGCCTGCCTGGCAAACGTACAAAGGGCCGACGGTTTGATACCTCAGCCGCACCGAACTGGACGAGGCACCGAACGCAGCGGCCGCAAAGGCAGAGGAGGGGCTAGTGGCACAAGCCATCTCAGTCATGCTGGTCATGCCACAATGAAAAAACACCCAGCCCCCGGACCACAAACACACAGGCAGAAATAAAAAAAAATAATAAAGATGGTGAGAAAGAGGGAAAGTAAATACAAGAAAGAAAGAAGGACGAGAAAGAAAATAAGGGAATGAAACAAAGGAAAGCTTTTCTTGGGATCCTGTCTGGATTTTCTTTCAACAATAAAGGAGAGAATCTGGCCTCAAACGCTGCTTTCAGAGTTCAAACAGTAAGAGTTTGGAAGGCTGACATTCATATTTTTGTATTAAGCCTACCAATATCCATATTTACTAGCCCTGACTTTGACCACATTAGTGTTCATAATGAGGATTTGTGCATTCTTGTTGGGTAGAAAAAGCTCTAAAACAGCATTTAAATCAGAATACTGGCAGAGGAAAGCGATGACTGGTGGTGAAATAAAAAATAAATAAACATACTGGCCTCCATATCAGGTTCCACAAAAATGCAGAGGCTAAATAATCCCATTAAAAAGTAGTAAAAACCTTTTTAACTTTTTGTGTCTACTGTACTTTACTGATGAAGAGGCACCGGCTCAAACCCAGATGCTGCTCTCTGTGCTGACGTAGACTTTTTGTTTTTGTGATGAAACTAGGTCAAAGACGCCCTGCCCTCTCTCACCTGTTCTCCTTCCCGTTGGGAATGACGGAGAGGCGGTCTGTGTTGTTTCGGTCACTGCAGACATACGTGTTCCTCCTGGTCATACCTGCGGACGCGGTGTTATTCTGGAGAGCAGGAGAAAATCAGACGCGATGCCATATTAATACAAATTGTTCGTTTGTCTGTTGAAAGGAATACATGAGTAAAAAAAACGTTTATAGTTTCTAGAATCTCGACTTGCTTTTCCTGATGCAGTTGCGACAAAGTTTAGACATTAACAGTGAGCCATTACAAAAAAAACTACAACATGAGGACTATAAAATAATGATTGGAGAGTTGAACCTCATTTTTCAAAATTAGCGACAAAACTAACCAATTGTGAGCAGCGAGACTTGTTTTTGTTTCCTGCTGAATGTTAGTGAAGTCTGCTGAACCAAACGCTGGTAAAACCTTCTTTAACGCTGTCCAGTGGGACAGACATCCCTGCCAGCAGACGATCAAGAGAATTTTATAACTGAATTATGATCAGGACACTTTTTATTTCTCCGACTGTGTGGAATTCAGGTAATTTCACATCAATAGGATGTAATGGGAGTTAAGCATGCCCGGTCTGTAACTGGATGGAAGAGGAAACAACCTACCTTATGAGGAGAAGTGAACTGAAGACAAAACAACTAATAATTCAGTGGTTCACTTTGTATGACAACAAAAACTTATCTATCGATAAGACTTCTGATCCAGGTACAGCCTGATATATTTCACATGCAGTTTAAAGCTTTTTTTTAAATTAGTAATATATTTGATGTGGTTTAGCAAAAAGGTTTGTGTAGAGTCTTTCATTTAATTAAGATCCGGGAAGACAGAATTGATCCTCGATGGCGTCACTAGTGAGATGCCCGTTTCTGGTTGGTGTAATTCAGCTCTGCTATAAACATTTTACCGGAGTAGATGGTTTCCTGATAAACGGCAGGTAGATAAATCAGTATTTGTTGATGAGCTAAGCTGTGTGTAGGTGATAAAGTAGCTCACGCTCGGGGCGGTGGTGGCGCCTTTCCTGCGGTCAGGGATGTCAGCCTTGTTGGGGTTGTTGGCGTTGCCCAGCAGAGGGCTGGCGGGTGGAGCCCCGCGGCTCCCCGGGGTGCTGGGTTTACGGAGCTGGACTCCACCTTCTTCCTTGGCGCTGTTCTCCGCAGTGGTGGTCTGACTCCTCTTTGGATGAGCCATCCCTGGAGTGGCGTTCTGACCGACTACACACAAAAGGAGACACACAGAGGCAGATGTGTAACGGATGATTCAAAGAAGCTGGCAAAAATACAGAACTGCCTTTTTTTATTTCAACGTTTTTACCTAAAATGAGACGACCTACATTTAAAAAAAGAACAACTCTGGCACTAAATCAAAGTGACTGAGTGCAAAAAAAACATAGTGAAAGTGATTAACTGTGTTTTTTGGAGTGTTTATTAGCCAACGAGCTGGAATAAATACACAGAGTGGTGAACAATGCTTGTGAATCGCTGTATATGAGCCGGAGCTAAAAAGGTTCTCAGTGAAACTATTTAAGCTGCACATCTAACAGAGAGGAAGCCGTACAAACTGAGGTTATTGACAAAGCATTATATCAGAGTGGACAGCACTGAGCTGTGCAAATAAGCTAAAGGTTGAAGTGTCTCCACCATGTGACTGGTTTGATTTAACTGCCTTTATCAGAAACAGACCTTTATTAGGAGGGAAAGGCACAACGGAGATTGAGCTGTAGGCTCATTCGACTTTACGGTTGTAGAAAAATACCACCCCAACTGCTTAAAACCAAATAAAAACAGAAGGCTTCCAGGTTCCCAGCTATTAAAAAGGCTGATATTTTGTTTTCAAAATGAAGTGGAACAGATAGAGACACCTGACCAAAGGAAACAAAATGTTGTGTCCTCCTCACCTTGTTCACTGTAACGCCTCTGTTTGTGGTTGGAGGAGATGCTTCTCTGGACTTTGGGGTGGGAGGGCGACTGGCCATTGAGCTCGCTGTTGGGTCTCGGTTTGGCCAGAGACAGGTTGCTGCTGGAGGCCGACTCGCTTGGCTCCAGCTGGGGGACACAGACAGATTGAGTGTGAACATACAGGTACATGAGTGTGATTTATAATTAATTTGGTCAATAGTTGGCTAAACTTAAAGCAGTTTTGTTTACAGTCACATCTTTATCATCCTAAATTTGTCAAATGAAGCTGCTAAGGAGAACTTATCATCTCTAACTTCAGTGTTTTTCCAACCTGGAACCTATTTTTCCATGTTTTTGTGTGACAAATTGGGACAACAGTTTTTCTAATTAGTCCAGTATTAGTCGGGCAACAGGGAGACAGGGCTGCAATGCAATCCCTTTCAATTACCAATACCAGTCACTCATTGAATCCATACTCATTTTTAATATCACAGCCTGGTATAACGCCCTTACTGTTAAGCCCAAAGTCAACCTTGCACGAATAATAAATCAGGCTAGTAAGGTAATAGGCTCCCCCCAACTCCCTTAACAGAACTCCATACCCGGTCAGTATTGAGGAAAGCCACTACAATTACACAGGATCCCACCCACCCACTTAACCAATCCTTTAAGTTAATGCCATCAGGTCAACGCTACAGAGTCCCACTTGCAAGGAAAAACATATATAAAAAATCCTTGATTCCCACGGCCATTACTATACTGAACAACCACATATAGAACATATCACGTTTTTATATTCTGCACTGTCTGTACAACGAATGTGGCTAAATTGTTTTCAGTGTATCTATGTTTTATGTGTTATTTATGTGTGATTGTATGCCTTGTCAGAGACAAATTTCTGTCACTTGTGACTTATCTTCACAAAAATGACTTTCTTAATGGAGTCTGGTTGCTTTGATAGCGACTGGTTCTGGTTAAATAAAAAGGATCTTGTGTTGCGTTGGCTGCGTTCTGACTGCAGCCAAAAGTGACCCAAATCCTATTGTGTGTAACCCTATATGTGGGAGTCTCCTGTTAAAAATCTGGAAGGTTGTCTCAATTAATCACAGACACAAAAACATGTCAAAATTGGGTCCAGGTTGAAAAATACCAAAGTAACCTTTTAATTAATGAGCTTTTCCCAAATTAAAAGAGTTTCCCAAATTAAAATCTATACCCAGCTCTGGGCTTTTTATTATTAAGAAGTGCTCACCAACAAAAAATGTGTTCACAACAGCAGCAAGAGTGCAAGCCATCCAGACAAGGATGTGTCGACCAATGTAAGATACATTTTATCCCCCCCCCCCCTCTGCAGGACACAGTTAAAATGCACTGCTGATCAAGGAAGTTTATCATTTTATAAAAGCCATTTGTGGCCAGTGTGCGGTAAGCCTTTCATTCACGGCAAAACTTCCCTTTGTTCAAATTAAAGACAGGGATTCAGTTACTCCACATTCTACAACAACAAGCCCTCTCCTTTCTGTTGACCTGGGAGTAAAGATTGGCTTAACTAGTGCAATGTGCTGTAATGAGAACAGGCCGATGTTTGTACCTCTGACGCCTTCCTTCCCAGCAGCAGGTAGGTGGCTGTGATCTCGTCATACTTCATCTTGGCCAGAGAGTCCTGGATCTCTTCCAGGTTGTAGCCCATCCCCACCATCACATCTGCACAAAACAAAAACACGGCTCATTCAAAAATATGAATGTTTAATGGATCGAGCAAAAATAAATGTCTAAGTTTCAGGACTTGTGATTAACTATTTTTCACAATTTTCTTTCCATTTCATAGACTAACTGAAAATTTACCAATTACCAACAGATTAATAGATAATTAAATTGGTTTCAGCGTGATCTTTGTGCTTTTCTGAAGGCAAGTGTTACCCTTGGATTGTTGTTGACAAAAAATAATTTTGATTAATATCTACCCGAGGTATTATTTATGTAAGAATTTGGATGAACTGATTTGGAATAAAACTTACTCTCTGAAGAAATTGGCTCATTAAACGATCAATTGACCCTTTGCTAAGCCACGCCCCCCCTTAGTTACTGTTGCTAAGTCCGACAAACTGTTAGCACGGCGCTGCCACTATTTATTACTTGCCTCCCCAGAGAAATATTGTCTAATTTTTGAAAGTCTCAGAAAGAAGCAGACAGTTTTACAGTTGCATTGTGCATTTGAAGGTTGTGTTCAGGCTGTCAAACAGACTCAAAGTGAAGTGAATGAAATAAAGACAGAAGCTAAAGCCTACCGATCAGAGTAAAAGTGAACCACCGTATTACCTGACTGTTGAGAAAGAGGACAACAACATTAAGGATCACTATTTTTCCTGTAAAGCGGAGTAGTCACTACTACAATCATGATTAAAAAGCAGAACAGTAGGGCTTTATAACGTTAAATTCAGTAGTAAGTTAGCTAGCTAACATTATATTAGGAACAATCCTATACTGTGATGTGATTGGCCAGCCGTGTGTTCGAGGCGTGGCTTAGCGAAGGGTCAATTAATGGTGTTAACTGTCTCCACATATCAGAAGATGATCTTAGTTCGCCACTCGACACCCTTTAAAAAGATGATCTCTGGCAAGTAACAGCGCAAGACCGACGCACCAACTCAAAAGCGTCAAAACCTCAATGTCCATTTTTACAGACACATTCACAAGGATAGCAACTTGACTATTTTTTAGTACATTTACAGTTTCAGCTCCACACGCGTCAGTAAAATGGTAAGAAACAATGACATAGTAGCAATGGTAATAACAGCACACCCTTGTATGAGGGTCCGTGAAGTGATTCAGGTGTGTGAATCAGGTAATCAGCCACCTTCCTGTTCTGCAGTTCGGCCTTAATCAATCAATCAGAAGCAGAACAATGCTGATTGGAGAGACTGCGTGACAGAGTGGACTCGCCCCCTGCTCACATTTGTAGGAGTTTCCTGCAGAAACTCCAGCCTGATCTGCTTTAAAAATTTATCCATGCCCCTCACCCCAACATGCGTCATACGAAGGCTTTTATCCTTTCGTCTTAACACTACGCAGCCTATTCAATTTTAATAGACTGTTGGAGAAAATTTCTAAGCAAAGCAGAATACTTCTTTAGAGACAGGACTGGTTTTCCCAACAGAAGGTGTTAAGATGAGTCACAAGCTGATGATATGCTCTGATTTTATGCCAGTAATAAATCTGTCAGAGCAGATTGGTGTCTGTTTCAACAAGGAGAACAACGTTAAAATTTTGACTTTTACCAAATAACCGTTTCTGTAGTCTAACGCTCATTGGAGCTGTAAAGAAGAGCAGCTCCCTTAAAGCTTCACTGGGATTTTAACAGTAAAGAGTGTAAATGAGTGTGTGTGTCTGTGTGTGTGTGTCAGAGCACAGCATCTCTGTATTTTCAGCAAATGTTACTTCTAATACAATACATGTCCTTGAAGCAGAGTGCTTTGTGTATGCAGCAGTAGGAAGCTCTGCAGAACAAATGCTGTCATTACTTATAAAAAAGGCACATCAAATCTAATATTGGTTAAGTCATAAATACATAATTATATGAACTAGTAATTCATTCATAAGATCTGTAGACTATTCAAAATGTTATTTAATTACTCCAAGCCATTACATCAGCAAGAAATCAGTATTATGTACAAGAGATCCAAATTAGTCATACCACTTATGATGTCCACAACATGTAGAGCCATTTCTCTTTAGGCCAGTGAATGTGTTCTTTGGCAAACTGTAACCTCTTCACCACATGTTATTGCAACAATGGGAATTTGGGGGGACTTCTTGCTGAAAGCTTGGATTAGCAAAGGCGTCTTCTAATTGTCACAGGTAACTTTAGACCTTCTTTATCTCCCTTTAGCTGATCAATCATTGGCTGATTCTTCCATTCCTTTCTGCCTTTCTGTTTTTTGTTGCCATTTTAAAGCATTTGAGATCATTTTAGCTGAGCTGCCTATCATTTTCTGTACTTCATGTGTTTTCCTCTCTCCAATCAACTTTTTAATATAAGTACGCTGTTCTTCAGAACAATGTCTGGAATGACCCATTTCATAGTGAACTGCACTATAACCAGAATGTACAACATTTGCTGCCTTTGTCCTTAAAGGAGACCTATTATAATGCTTTTCCAGTCCTATATTGTAGTTCGGTGCCCTCTGAATGGCAGCTTTGGATGATTCAAAGTTCAAAAAATAATTTTCTATCTCATACTGGCTCTTCTTGTAGGCCTTCATTTAGGCCTCTGTCTGAAACAAGCTCTAGATGCTCCTGTCTCTTTAAGCCCCCCCGCCTCTCAAAGCCCACTGTCTTCTGATTGGCCTGTAGCATGTTACCAGGCTGTTGTTGCCGGGCAGACTGAGCTTAGCTGTCCCATTGTATGTGGAGCAAATGACCATATATGGAACACCAGCTTGTGTAGACACACCAGCTTGTGTAGTCTGTGTACCGAAGAACAACAGAGGCCCAAGAAAAGCAGCTGAAAACAGAGAATTCAGAACAGGAGGAAATCTGAGGATTTGGCTCGCAGGGATTTCTTTTAAATACCTTTACTTTATTATTATAAGCTTTGGCCATGTTTAACAAGAACATCCAACATTTTAGATAAGTCATGAAATATGGAAAAGCTTAACAGGTCTCCTTTAAATAAGGGCCACCTATTTGACATCTGTTTTTTCACAGAATGAATGACCTCACTAATTGATCGCAACACTGCTATTATTTTGATTTGATCAATGATTCAATTACACAGAATCCGCAGCATGCATGCCATGACTGTAGGGTCTGTTGGTTTTCTATTACTCTACTACATCTACAAGTAAATTATTTGCCATGTAGGAATATCATTTCTACCAAAACAGTGATTGATCTGGTTTGTGATGTTTGGACTGCTATTATTTTGAATACAAATGTATTGGAATGAGTGTTGTCAGCCAACAACTAAAAAGAAACTTCAATACAGAAAATGCAAAGATATATTTAAAACAGTGTCACCATCTTTGCTGCAGTTCAAACATCATGATTTCCACACGCTATTGAGAATGTGACATCTTCCTGCAGTTTTAACAGGAATTATTATATCAACTAATAAAAAAAGCCAATTATCTAACATTTATTACTTAACCAGCTGCTGCCTCTGCCTTTGGATGCTTTACCTTACTGGGCAACAGTCATAACCTGCAAACAGCAGCAGGACTGACTACAAGAAGGATTTCTTCCTTATTCCAATATCCTGTAAGGTTTCTGCTTCAGATTCCTGCTGTTCACTGCTTTTGAGCAAAAATAAAATATGTTTAGTGTTTTTAAAATACAAAAACCCCTATAAATGAAGATGATTCATCCTGTCCGACAGAATTTCCTCGCCGTCAGTGTGGAAAAGCCTCTAAGGCAGCGTTCTGATCATCACGTCACACTGAAACTCTGCCTTGAAAGCCGAACTAATGCCATTATTTTTGGTGAGTTAACAGCTCTCCTCTGCAGGTTTTTTACTGACAGACAACTTCCAATTTGGTCGAATTAAATCTTTCCACACCAACATGGAGTAATCCACCCTGGCAGATGTGGCAAATGTAAGTAAACTAATAAAATATACAGACACACCCAATGCCATGATTTCAAAAAAACGTCTGTCTTCTATACCTGGAAACTAACACGTGAGTCTGACGACTTGCAGCTCAACATCAAGCTTCATGTAAAACCGGCCGCACAGAAACAGAAACTAGCTCCACCTCTGTAACCAGGCAGAATCTGTGATAACAATCCATCTCCCTTTCTCACTTTCACCCTCCTGCTCCCCCTCAACACTTCTTTCTTCTCCTCAAAATGTGTTTTACTACAGCAGCATCAGACACTGAAGTGATATGGTCAGATTTTGATTAGATTTATTAAAAGATAAACCATGTCCATGTTCTATGCTCTTTCCAGACATGGAATATGTATCACTGCTCTCTTCGTTTATCCGTTAAAGGAATGGCTTCTTGGAAAGATATTTTTTTCCCCATTATTTAAATGTTCATTACAGCTTTATTCAGATTTGACAGCACCATTACAGAAAGAGCCACGGTGTCCCATGTGAGGTTTGGCAGCTGATGCCTCTCTCCACGCTGTTTTCTGTTTTCTGTTCTCTCACAGGCACCATCAATGATGATTTAAAAACTTATTTTGCCGTTAGTTAATGACCAGTGGGAGCGCCAGAGACGCTTGCCACGGCTTCTCACAGTGAATCCAGTAATACGTTTTCACATTCACTTCCCCATTTAACGTAATTAGGCAGCAAATTCTGCTGACAACAGCGCACCAGAATGAAAACATGCTTGAACTCTCGTTTGATCCCCATTTGCTAATGTTTAAAATGTTTTGCTGGAAATTGGGCATTTAGATAGGCAGCACTGGTGGAATATTATTGTGGTTTTGTCTTTTTTTTCTGAACCTCAAGGTAAATATGTTTTACACACAGAGCTGACATGATTAGAATTGCCTCTAAGGATACAGCCAAACCAGTATTATTGATTGATCTGTCAATGATTCACTGGTTCAGTCAGGGGTGTAGGACTGGGGGTATACAGGATACTAGAATGAATAGCTGTGGGTGTAGGGAGGGGTCCATAGAGAATGCCTGTGTACAGGCTCCATGCTGAAAATAAGGACTTTTGTTTTAAAAAATGACTAAAGACAATTAATTGATAATTAAAACAGCTGCCAATACATTTTTTGTCAACTAATTGACTACTTGTTTCAGGTCTAATCTCCTGAAATTGGCTCATTTACAATAAAATCAGTTTATTAAACTGTCGACTGATTTTTGTGCATGATGATGATTTATTTATTTATTTATTACAGTGCTCTTAATAACGCAGAACAAGACAAACATTTAATCTTTTTTTAAACTTGTGCTGCTTTTCTGCTCATCTGACGGCCTACAAGTCAGATTTGTGCAACAGAAATATTACCAGGTCCGACTTTGTAAGATTGCCTTCGTGACTTTCACCTAAAAACGACTCGGAGGTTTATTCAGACACAAGACCAACATGTACACACCAACACATTTACCTAACAAGGTGTATGTCTCACCTGTTTTTTCAGGTGTTATTCACATCAAGTGTAAAGCTTTTTGCTCGGTAAGACACCAGATCTCCTCAAATACACTAAAGCGGTAGCTTTTTGTAAAGTTTTACATGTATTATTAAGGATTCAGGGATCCCTCCGCAAGAAAAAGCTTTCCTTTTCCTCTTTTCTTTTTCCCCCGCACTGACTGGGTGACTGGGAGTTCGCACCGGCACATGTGCATGAACCCCAGCTGCTGTTATGTAAGAGCCCCCTCCTCCCACAGCTTTCATCCAGGGCACGATGGGGCGGCATCTCTCTCTCTCTCATTCTGTATTTGCATGCAGCTCGTGTTTATTTATTCGTCACGTTTCATCTTTTCTTTTAAGGCTCTTCAGCACTGAAATAATGAGACCGACTGTGTTGTTGTGAAGCTGCGACCTCGCTAACATTTAACGCCGCCCACATTTTCTCACCCTTGGACAAAAACCGTACAGACTGAGTTTTTAAAAAGGAAGCTTGTGTCTAATTACACAACACGGTGTATCAGGCCGGACAGTCATAGAGCTGACAGAAACTTAAATGAGCAAGAAAACTTTCTTTGCAGTTATGTGATTTTATCACCAACATCAGCTGGGTTTTTTTTTTACCTATTCTCTTCTGGTCCGTGATGTCCAGCTCTGGCTCCGTGTAAGGCTTGAGCTCGTCCTCTTCAAATCCTGCATTGATCCATCGATCCTTCATGATTTGCTGCAAAAGCAAAGTGAGACAATTAGAGCCTGACTTGACACTGGAGTTTTAAGGCCGATGTTGATGTTTTAGAGATACAAAAATACAATAATGATATATTGGCTGATATTTTTTATCCAAACACAATAAGAATCCTTTAAATCCCCTTAAAAATTATGGTTAAAGCTGATACATATATCATATTTTTGATTAATGAATAGTAATAACACATATCAGCTGATTTCTTTTACATAAAACTCAAATTTGACATGTACTGAGTGTCTAAATGACCTAAATTTTTGTCTCAGTCTAGCTCCAGAGACAGTGAAGTAAGAAAGCAACTTCATCGGTTCATCTACAACAGGTTCTCATATGTTAATATCACCACTGCAACACTAGATGGACGGGTTTTGTGTGATCAGACAGTTTTGACCTTTATTAAACTCCCCAAGTTAAATGTATTTACACTGTGATAAAGAGTAAAGATGGGATGTTCACATACTAACAGTTACAGCTAGGTAACTTTGCCCTGCGCTTTGTGTGTGTTCCTAAAAAGAAGCACATCACTGACTCTTTCTTCAACATGTTCACAATCTACAGTCTCAAAAGACAGGAAGCCCAAGGTGACCAATCGCAGCTCTTGTGGTATCTTCATAGCTGCTGGAGCTTTGACGTTAAGTTAAGATTTATTAAGCATACAGACTACATGTGTAGGCTCCAGAACTATGCTGTAAACCCTAAACAGACAACTATAAACCCCACTTGAGAGACACACAAAAGACCTGCTACATGTACATCACCCTTTTCCCCTCCAAACATCCTGAACTACTGAACTATTTTAAAAGCAGATATTAGTCAGGAATATCTATTCCAGTGTGTTTTCAGGGTATTCATACATCAGTGAAGTATTTCTTTATTTGTTTTGAAAGTTTTAAGTTCATTTAAGCACAAAATGCTTAAAGACACAGAAAATTGTGTGCGATATAACCTTAAAGCCAAGGTTAATCATTCTGCCCTTTCACAGAAACATCCATATTGTTCTGTGTTACATCTCATTTGTTTGTGCCTTTATTTTTAATTTGCAGCTGATCAATTGCTCTCTGGGGTTTTAATAAAGGGCTGTGCCAAACTAATTATCACTGATGATACTCTGTAACCAGAGCTTGTGCCATAAATCCAGGGCAATCATGTGGCATCTGAGGCCAACACATGTGACCTCTCAGAGTCGAGCCAACAACATCTAGTTTAATTCACTTTTAAAAAATCGTGTAGTGTGAACTAGAATTTACATTCAGCTGGACAGAAAACATCAAGACGCAATAAAACCAGCTCTCTGATTAAATGGCCCAATTAAAAAATGCAGGACAGGCTTATAAACACGATCCAGTTTACATCTCACGTGCCAAAAATACTCTTGAAAAGAACTGTTTTATATGTTAATGACATACTGCAGGGTGTCGGGTAAGGCCGCATAATTACAGCAAGAAGATGATCGTTAACACTTTTCTGACAACGCGGATCACCACTCTGATTGATCTGTGGAACAACTCTCTCTCCGTCCTTTCTGCCTCTACATCAAACACGACTATTTTAATCTCAGCAGAGGCTCAAAGTGAAATGAAATGTCTAAATATTTCTAGTATTATCCGCTCATGAATTGCGGAAAATTAAGTAATGACTTGCAGTTCGGAATATTTAACTTGTACCTGTCAGGACATTTTGACACACTTTGATAACCTTGGCTAAAAAAAAGGTCAAAACTTGTTGTATCAGGCCACAAGTCTCACAAGTCTTGCAGACTTCTTACTTTCTCTGTGCACTTTGGAAGGAGGTGACGTTGTGTCAAAAAATTCCACCTCTTGCTTTAATAAACTCAGTCAGGACAGCAGTCATATGACTTTTCTGACATCCTGGACTTGGCTCCATTTGGACTAAGGATCCTTGGGGAGAGGTCTGTTGTCTGTTTCTCAACTGAAAACTAAGGGGGACAGTTTGCAGTCAGGGCCCCGAGGCTCTGGACCAGCCTGCCCGTGGAAATCAGGTCGGCCGAGTCAGCGAGCTCTTTTAAGTTTCTTCTTAAAAAATACTTTTATAGGAGAATCTTTCCTGAATTTAGTTGATTTTACTTATTTAGTTATTTTTCTTTTAACTATATTTAAGTTTTTTAAATGTTTTCTTGCTTTTATTGTGTCTTAAGTGTTTTATTGTCTTAGCATTAGCTTGTCTTATAAGATTTGTCTTGATCTCTGCCCTAATGAATGTTGACTTTATAACAAACTGTGACACAAGCGTTTACTTTCCTAACAAGAGTTTTGACAACAGTTCAGTGGGAAATATTTTACTCATTGCTCTTTACTTTACAGATTTTACATATAAAACATCTTCTGAATATGGAGCGTTGTTTTAGATTTAAAATAACATCAATGCTCACGGGTTAAAGCATCAATAATAATGATGTGATGATATAATATAAACTCTCAGGGGCCATTTTGCAAAATGGGAACTTTGACATTTGATACCGTAAGTACTTTTAATAAATAATATTTATAAAATAATAAAGTTAAACTGTATGTGTGTGGTGTTGTGTGGTATTGCTTTTACTGAATGATCTGAATATTTATTTTATCATTGGTTATTTTGCAGAGGTTCTGCAAAAACTACATCTTTGTTGAAAGTGAAGTTTGTGGAGACAAAAATCATTAATTGGCTTTTTTTTTGCATCCTGACATGAGGTTCAATCCACACCAGTCTCATGAAGAACTTTAAATGAGATTTATCACTTGAACTCAGTGGTACTCTATTAAATTAAAAATGGCTTAGACTTGAATAAGGTAGTTTTACATGCCACCCTTAACGCTGTGAGGAAGCCTCGACTCACAGATGAAGGCAGAGAAGTGAACAAGACAGACAATTTTGGTACAAACACAAGAATGACGATGCATTATTCATGGTTACAACATCAGAAAGAAGGAGGAGAGTGTGTGCCGGGCGCACACGGAAAACAGGACACCGTGGGCGTCAGAGAAGATGATGGGGGGGGTGGGGGTGCAGGAGCTGAGAGGAGGGAAGGTGGGGGGGGGTTGTTGGAGAGGTGGAGGATAGATGGCATTCTCCGATGGTGCAGACGTGCTGGCGGAGTGTGTTAAGAATTGAGAGGTATATTTACATTTTCTGCGTCCTCCCTCACCTCGAGAGTACCCCGCTTGCCCGGGTTGAGCACCAGGAAACGTTTGAGGAGGTTCTCGCAGTCTGTGGACATGTAGAAAGGGATGCGATACTTCCCTCTGAGCACACGCTCCCGCAGCTCCTGCAGAGGGGAGGATGACCAGGAAATTCAGGCAAAACACTTAAACAGGCAAAGGGGCGCATTACTGTTCCCCTTATGAAATCTTCATATGCTTGTGAAATTCGTACTAGAAGAAATGTGAGGACCTGATGCAAGAAGCAAGTTCCAATACCTTGTTAATGTTTAATCATATCTAAGATAACCTGGAGAACGAGAGAGCTACAAAAAAGACACAAGGTCACAGTGGCTCTAAAGCTTCACAGCTAACTACAGTCAATTATAATGATCTTTCAGCCAGATTAGCACAACTGTAAGAGGTGGCAAGAGCCTACAGAATTAATTGAAAATTACCCATGTATCTTGTTAACATTGATTTAAAACAACATGAGGGCTCGATACAGAAACAACCAATTGTTACCTTATTATTTAGGCAACCCAATTTATAGAAAGGTAAATTGTTTGGAGTATGTAAACATATGGAGTGCTGAGGTCACAATGAGGGCTAAGGGCTAACATTGTCAAAAGGCATTTTTTAAATACCAAGACATCATAAATTATGGTAAATGGGTCTGTGCATCCACACCCACACTATCCTACCTTGAGGTTCTGTCCATCGAAGGGCAGCGAGCCGCTGACCAGCGTGTAAAGTATGACCCCCAGACTCCAGACGTCCACCTCTGGCCCGTCGTACTTCTTCCCCTGGAAAAGCTCCGGCGCTGCATATGGCGGAGAGCCGCAGAACGTATCCAGCTTGTTGCCCATAGTGAACTCATTGCTGAAGCCAAAATCTGCGATCTTGATGTTCATGTCTGCGTCAAGGAGCAGGTTCTCAGCCTGAGTACACACAAATAGAGGTCAGGGGTTACGATCCTTTTTACTTACAGGGCATCTTTCCGGTTAATGACTTTAACTGATGGACATTCAACATCTTCCTCAAAGCTACTCTTATTAATTCAGTCTCACCATTAAAAGATTTAAAGACTAGCCAGGAGGTTAGGAGTGAATCTGATGAGGGCCATCAGTAACTGAAAGTTTTAATAAAGCTAATTAAGATATTTTGAGAAAGAAATCTGTCTTAATATGATTAACAGTAAATTCTATCTCAGCTGAAAAGCTGCATTAATTTCTCTGCCATAGTGATCATTTTACACCAATAAGTTGCTATTTTTCACACGAAGGTCAGAGGCCTGGTAACTAACATTAACAGAATATTTAATTGATTATCACTAGAAGCGGCAGCTAACAAATATTTTCATTGATTAATCTATAATTTACCATTTTTAAATTCATTTATTAAAGTGATGTTTTAATTTTAATTTGGAAAACTACTTTGAAAACGCAGCCAAGAAAAAAATAGTGCATCATTATCACATGTTGATTTAGTGGGATTTAGAGGTTTACAATAATAAGAAACAAACGTAAGTAGCCAATCTTCGGCTTTGAAAAGCCGAATCTTAAAAAATGTTTTGGCAAATGACTTCAACGGAAAATGTATCAGCAACAGCTTTAATAACTGATTGACTAATTGATTCATAATTTCCATATCCATGGAACGATCGGTCTGATGTAGTCAAACAGTCAACATCTCCTTTGTGAATGAACGTGATCAAACGCAGGCGAGGATTTCAACTCCAAACATCTGCTCAGTGCTCACATGTAGCTGTAGGCCAAAGACTAATTAGGAAGCCGGAGCAAAGAGAGCAGAGAAATCTTCCATTGAGCTGAAGGACCGAACGGCATCCTGAGAGGCTTTTAAGCTGCGTGAGGGTGTAAACAACAACTCATCGCAACATGGCTGACCAACAGCAGAAGGAATACTGAATAGCGCTGATGAAGCCATGAAAGTCACAAATGCCTCAAAAGAGCAAAGTGGCTACAAGCC
>JAPMOB010194019.1:0-22267 GCA_029875015.1 Lepomis gibbosus
GGCGATATTTTTTTTGTCGCCCGATAAGAGTCTCGCGTTAACGCAGCCGTTAACGCCGATAACGGCCCACCACTACTATTACATTAAGATAGTGAAAAAACAAACGATCAACCACCATGATGAATTAATTTTGACGTTATTATTACACTTGCAGTTTATCAACTGCTGGCCAAACTAAAACATTAAATTTTGAGGGGGAATATGAGCGCCCCCCCCCCAACTGGGACTGATCTTCGTTTTTGCTGTAATCTGATTGGCTCAACGGTGCATATCAAGGAGTTTACTGTCCATCCGGTTTGTATGGCAGGGACGGTAAATATGGCGAAAAATTTGAATTTAGAAGAAAAATGTTGGCCTAAGAGGCATTGGTAACTTTTTTAGCCTTTTTACTGACTGTTGGTAGTTAACAGTACAGTTAGTATCCATCGTCAACCGCTTATTCTGGGTACAGGACAGCTTACATCGGGCAAAAGGCAGGTTGCCAGTCCATCAGAGGTTGCCAGTCCATCACAGGGCCACATATAGACAAACAACCACTTACACTCGCACGCACACCTAAAGACAATTTAGAGTCACAGGTTAACCTAGTCATGTCTTTGGACGGTAGGAAGAAGCCCGAGCACCCGAAGACACAGGGAGAACATGCAAACTCCACACAGAAAGGCTGGGACGATATTAGAAGCATTAGAACATTTTAAATGCTTATCATGGCGTATATCGATATATGTGATTCATTTCGATTAATTCATTACAACTACAAACAAGTTACAAAACTTAATTAGATTAATTGTTTAAATCACTTGACAGCCCTATTTATCATATGCCTATTATTATTATTAACAAGGTCAAACTTCAATTAAAATCTGACTAACTATCAGTGCATAAATAAATGGCATGCACATTAACAAACAGTGGCACACTGGATGTCTTCTTCTTTGTATGTTGACGCTTATCACAGAAAACGTTACTGACCCCTGGATTAGAGGGTATCAGGAGAGGATGTAGCATCAATACTGACATGCTGAGTTCTTACCTGTAAGCAGAATCATCACACCAAACTCCACTCGTAAATCTCTGAATTTAAAGTTCCCTCGTCTTCTCTCAGATTCCTGTTTGAAGCCACCTCAGTACTGTATTCCCTCTCGTCAAAGGCTGTGTTCACCAGGAGAACCAACATTCCCCTGGTGCTTTGAGCTCCCAGGAAGTCAGCTAATAGGGCCACTACTAGTTATGCAGCTAACTGAGCTAACTCGCTAACAGCAGCTACAGTTAGCTGTAGTTAGCAGTTAGTGGTTACTCTGGAGCATGAATTTGACAGGTGGCCAAAATCGTGCGGTTCTTAAACATTGCACCTTTAAGGCACTACCATTAGTAAACTTGTTGCTGCTGTGCTACCACGGTTATCACACCTACGTTTCTGCTTGACCTTTCCATTTATTTTGCTATTTAAACACCTTTCATTTGTTTTTAAATATGTGCATTTAAAGAGGTTTTTAAAAAGGTCATGTAGAAAACTGACCTGATGCGGAATAGGCATACATGTTTCCACAAATAACATTTAAATGTTGTGTGTTTTGCATTGCAAGGATAGAGCATCACACGTTTCTACTGTATAAACAAACAGGCAAATAAATCAGAAAAACAGGGTTACTGGAGGGAACCTGTGTATCTTTGCTTTAATACGTGTCTTAATTTAATACCCATAATCATTTTGTCCGTGTAAAGCTGACCATTGAAACTTTGCATGAGTGAGCAGGGTTTGACCTCTTTTCTTAGAGAAGTCCGAATGAACCGCAGGATAAAGGTGGCAACATTCTGGTTTAATAGCATCTCTTTTTTTCTCATCTCCAACTCACCGTATAATCCATCCAGATCAATTTTCATTCTGCCAGTTTGGACAGAGGATGAAGCTGAGTGCACACTGCAGCAGAAGACCACATAATATCAATCCAGCATGTCTAGGCGTTGATATCTCTGGTCCATTTGAAATCCTAATGCAGACCGCTGAAGAATATTACAGCTTAGTGCAGAGCACTTCATGGAATATGTCTCATTCATTTTCTTCACACAATTTTTATACTTGCACTGTAGGGATTTGTTAAGTCTTTGATCACAGTGTTGCAGAAACACGTCCCTGCTTTGCTGTGGAATTTTCCACTTCATCTCTCTACTACCTGTGGATCCCACAAGCATTTCCAACAACTATGTCCAGACAATATTTCCTCTCCAATCTGAGTATTAATGAATTGAGACTGACTGGTAGTGGAGGGCCTCCCATCTGATTTGTAGCCTTATCTAAGATATGGCAGGCCAAACAAGACACCAACAGGATTATCTGACAATACGGTGTGTCTGTCTGTCTCCTGGGGCCATAGCAGACCACATAACCATTTAGATAAACACTGAGCATTATAAATGAGTGTGGGTTTCATTTGCCTCAGACAGGCGTGCGAATGTGTGTGTGCACGCTGTTCCCGCCTGGCCTACCCGTCATCCCGCCACCTCTCTGCTCGACTGCACGGCTGACCGGAGCATCGGCATGTCTCAGACCTGTCAGTCACTCTGACGCGGCAGGGCAAAATGTCTTGAGTGAGATCCTGACGCCAGCTCCTCCTCCCCTCCTCCTCCCCTCCTCGCAGCCGCTTACCAGAGTGATTGACGCTAATGAAAAACTGGGACAGTGGTTTTCCAGGCGCTCGTGCCAAGAATCATGACGACAATCCGGAGTGAGGCGGCAAAGACGAGAAGCGAAACTGATCGCTGGGACGTGATTAATAAGAAATATTTTAAAATATTCCCTGTGCCAAATAAATGGTGATAAAGCGTGGAGCAGTGAGTAACATCTGGCATGTTTTAGCGGCTGTACAACAATCAGTTTGAATTAGATCAAGGAGCAGCCAGCCTAAGAGAGACACAGGAGAACTAATGTGGTTTGCACACATCTGATTACTAACGCTCTGCTTTCTAACACTTCATCACAAGTTAGGGCACTTTGGTTAATGTTGTCGTTGTAGTTTGTTACAAGTAAAGAGAAGAGGGAGCAAGTGAGCTAGCAAGAAACATTGTGTATTTGTGTGTGTCTATATGTGTGTGTGTGTGTGTGTGTGTGTGTGTGTTGTATCGTCTGTTACTTCTGCAGCCACAAAAAAACATGTTCATTATTCAAACCACTTTGTGTGAACAACAATGTCCTTTAAATAAATAAAATAAGATAAACATTAATAAGCTAATTAATTAGTGTTTTTTTTCTCTGCAGTAGTTGTGAGCTCCAGTCAAGAAAAAGTCAAAACACAACATATCTAGTGGCTGCATTGCATTCTGGTCCATTAAGGCTGCTGTCAGTGGAGAAATTGGAATCGCAGACTCTTCTATAATGGATTCTGCCCCTCGACTGACTGAAAATCTGTTGTAAACGTGGATATTTTTTAAGGTTATTTTTCTCCTATTAAACTCTATTATAGTTGGGCTATAAATGTCACCATATGATGTCATATTGGGAGTTTTATCCACACAAATCCACTGAAAATCCAAAGAAATGTGTAGCTGCTAAAATCTTAAAGAGTGCTATTATTATGTGTATTTTTCCTTTAAAAACAAACAGAAAACAGTACTTTTGGTGCCGGTGTGTGTGTATGTGTCTACCTGCGTGAATGTCTAGCGTGCTTAATTACGCAAAACATGGTTTAGAGGTAAAGGGGTATTAAGAAATGACTGTAAGTAAAGGAATGTCATCCCAAGTTTTACAGAACCAATTTTGTGTGTGTGTGTTTGTGTGTATATGCGTTTGTGTGTTAGTCTGTCACCGGTCAGCCTCACTCGGTGGAATGATGCGACATGTCACACGGCTGAGCACTCACGGGACACACGTTACCCTTGACAGCGGTCAGAGGAGAGCAATTTCATCATGTCATCCTTTCACCTGGCTGTCACACACACATACACACACACTTACACGCACACCAAAGAATACCGCAGAAGGCAGGTAAAGCACACATAACAGCACATGTGCACATAAAAAGTAAAAACATTTTATTTTTATGATTTCATATGAAACATATATGGGCACACATATAAATCACATATATTCTTTTGCTTAGATGAGTGACAGTGTTGTCTGTATGTGTGCGTGTATGTGTGTGTGTGTGCACGCTAGAAAGAGCCAGACAGAGTGAGAGTGAGGAGGAGACTGACAGATTGCCAGCCTATCATACACCCATATTCTTGCACAAATCTATCTTGTCGGAGCTCCACGGCACGCCTGTGATTCCCTCGTCTCCTCACTTCTCCTCTTCTTTCTCCCTCCTCTCTCTCTCTCTTCCGTCTCTCCATGAAGCAAATCCAATACACTGTAACATTATCCGGGCCTCGCCTTGCTATTTGGATTCTCTCCCGGAGCCAAAAAGGCACACACAGGGCCAAATTGATTTTCCTGTTGCGCTAGATTTGTGACAGTCGAGCAGAAATCACATTGCTCAACCGCCAACCTCCCCCTCCTCTTCCTCCACCTCATATGCACACACACACACACACACACAAAAACTGTCTCTCATACACACACACGCACGCACACACACACACACACACACACACCTCCTTCCTCCCAGTGTCTCTGAAGCAATTCAAAGTGTCCCCAGCATATTTTTCTCCTTCCATAAGACATCGGGGATGAGGCAAGCAGACATTTGTCTCTCATCGGGATGGATGTGGGGCTGAATGGGACCGCTGACATTCAAGCTTCCATCACTGACTGCGAGTGGTTGGAGAGGGAGGCGAACACATCCAGTCACAGGGCAGAACACAAGGTCCTGAAAATGTACAGCCTTCAGTCCCTAGTTAGTGCTAGTGTTGTCGCAGTTGCAGCAGCCGCAGAATCCATCAAATATGCCGATTTGTCTGTGTTTGGCTCCCCGAAACTCTGCATTTCCTGGATATTTCTGGATGTAGATAACACAGTGTTTGCTGTGTGGTTCTGAGAGTGAACATGGGCTGGTTTGACAACATGTCGCCAGGTTGACAACCTGTCAACATGGCGTCACTTCCTGTCAGCCTTAGTATGGTTGTCCCCAAAAATGAGCAGAAGACATATCCATTACCACACTGAACCTGATACATACTAAATCTAACTTCACACAAACAGAGCACAGAAACTCAGTTGTCATCAACTTGGATCACTATTGCTGATAGGATGGAGCTGATAAAGTGAAGAGATGTACACGCAGCACATGTCTGCTGTTGCGTGATGTAAAATCCCACCACAAATTCTAGTGTCAAAAAAATATACTGCTTTTCTTTTCTGGTTTTAAAGTAGTGGAAGTACTCCGAGAAGCAGGTGCATTTGTCACCCTCTTGTACATATACACTGCGTGCACAGTTATTAGGCAAGTAAGTATTCTGATTGAATGATTATTTCCATGCACATTTTCCAACTCCAAACCATGTGAACTTGAATGCTCGTTGTAGTTAATAATTTTCAGGTGATTTGGATTTGAGATCCAGGTGAATCACACCTTATTTTAAGGTGTGCATGATTATTAGGCAGCTTCATTACTACATGTAAAATGGGCCAAAAAAGAGATTTAACTGACACTGAAAAGTAAACAATTGTAAAATGCATTTCAGATGGATGCAACACCTTCTTGAAATAGCTAAACGTCTGAGGTGTGACCACCGGACAATCAAAGGTTATGTTGCTAATAGTCAACTGGGGTCAAAATTAACTGCAAAGGACTTGAGTAGAATTAAACATGAAGCTACCAGGAACCAATTATCCTCCAGTGCCACCATATTCAAGAACAGCAACCTACCTGGAGTGTCCAGATGTAAACAGTGCTAAGTGCTCAGAGACATGGCCAAGGTCAGGAAGGACGACAAAGAAATACCTGAAGGCAGATTTTTGAAAGGTTTTATGAACAGATTAAATGAGAGTAACTCAGGGCACCACTCCGACTCAGGCACCAGCAAGGTGGAGGAGGGGTTCTGGTATGGGCTGCTATCATAGAGGATTAGATAATTGGACTTTTTCGGGTTGAAAATGGACTTCGAAACCTACAGCCAGTTTCTAGAAGATACTTTCTCCAAGCAGTGGTACAGGAAGAAGTCCTCAGCATTCAAGAAGGCCATGATCCTTATGCAGGACAATGCTCAGATGCCAAAATAAAGACCTGGCCTTCTTCCTCTCTTGACTCCCTTATCAAACGTCAGACTTACAGTCAGGGAAGACAATACACCTCTTAGAACAGTATTTTGGGAGGCTGTGGTTGCTGCTTCAGCGAAAGTTGATCGTAAACAGATCAAGAAACTGACTCCAGGGATGGACGGCTCGTGGCAGTTATATTAGCCACTAAATATACTTTTCCTTTGATTAACAATCAGGATTGAGGTTCAATTACATTTTGTATTGACTGAGAGCATTGCGTTTGTTCAACAATATAATGAATCCTAAGGAATACAATTTGCCTAATAACTGTGCACGCAGTGTACTATATATTAGATTACTGGGTGAAATAAATTAGTAAATATAACTTTGGGATTCGCCATTCATAGATAGCAAGAAGGGTTTGTTGCTCTTATCACTAAAGTGATAGTATTAACAAAACAGATTTTCCCCATTCAAGCTTGTTTTGTTGAAATAATTGACCATTTAACCACTTAGAAAATAAGTAGTACCGTGGCAATGTGTGTGTTTGTTTTAGACTGGGAGGCTGTAACAGAGACAAAGTAAACTAGATTGGGACTCTCTATATTTAAGCCTGTTTTCAGATCTGGCCTGTGTTTGGTAGTATATCTTTCTGTGTGTGTTTACACATTTGTGTCTGTGTGCCTGCCTTGCTTTGAGGGCCAAACTGCAGCACTTTTCCACATTGTGTAGCCACTAATTGACACAGAGCACATCCACACTCCTCCATGGCCCAGCTCGCTCTGTCTGCTGCAGGAAATCACAAATACTCATCTCTCCCTCTTCTATTTTTTTCTCTCTCTCTCCTTCTTCTCTCTCCACCAAGGTCCTCTGAGGTCCAGTTAACAGTGCCTGCTCTACCCCCTCTGCCTCTCTCCTCTCCTCTCCTCCTCCATCTCTCCTCACCCCTCCAAGTTTTTATTTTCCTTTAAAGAGGTGATTGGAGCTTGCGGGCAAGTTTAAACTGCGTATCTGTGCTTCGCTTCAAGTGCTTCCAGGGCCCAGAAAAGGACAGAGAGGTCAGGGCGAGTGGAGGAGGGAGAGGGGAAGGAGGGATAGATAGAGGGTGGGAGACTGAGAGGGTGAGAAGGCCAGGTCTGTCCAGTTAGTTAGCTTAAGGGTCCCAATGAATCTCCTCCAACCCACTTTACATCCGCTCTTGTCCTTTACATCGTCCCCTAGCCTAGCCTGTGGATTGCATTCAGTTTTTCATTACAGAAGACATGTTTCTCTCTCTAATTATGATTATTATGATAATGAGAACCACAGATGGGAAAAAAAATATTTTGCAGTGGTGCTGGTCTTTTTCCACACACTGAGATCAAAGGTCAAACACAGACGCCTGGAAGGAATGAGAGTGATGACCTCAGATCAGGACTGCATGCACAAAGGTGGTCTTTTAAAAAAAACCCGTCAGTAAACGACTTCCCTGACGAGAGAGAAAAACAAGTTTACCAGCTGCAAATATGGACCAGAAAAGACGCTGCAGGGATGTTCAACCAAAACTTATATTTTTCCTCTGTTAGTGGTGAAAGTTATTACAAGAAAGCAGTGGAAGAGGGTGGGGGGAGTTTGTATGCAAGTGTGTTTTCCAGTCACACCACTCCCTAAGAGGCTGCGTGGTGGGAACACTGCCTCTGGCTGTCCCTGTCCCTCTCTCTTTCTCTCATTATTTTTATCGTGCTCGCTTTCGCTTATGTTCCCTCTTGTGTCTCACGTTCCCTCGTCCCCACCCTTTCCTCCCCATCACTGTTTGTCTCTGCTGCTTTTCTTCGCTCAGAGCGTTGCTGCGGTACAGGCCTCCCACAGAGGAACAAGGCTGCATTTTCCATCCACATTTCTGCCTCTGTTCCTCCCTCTTATTTCTCCACATCTCTCCTCCAGCTCTCCACTTCTGTCCTTTTTTTTCTCCCTCCTTCATCCCCATCCACACATCAACCCCCGCTCCCACATGCCTCTGTCTTTCCTCATCCTGATGGTTGCTTGTGTTCGAAGTGAAACAGCAAAATGCCCTCCCCGCAGGCATTATATTCAGAAAGCACACCGTCGGCCCATAAAAAAAAAAGAAGAAAATATGGCACGGGCTTGCTGCGTTAGCCGTTTAGAGAAATCCCATTCTAACACTGTCCGACTGGAAAACCCTAACCAAACCCTAACAGTGAGCAATTATTTTCCCTCCCCAACACCTATTTCCTTGCTTTCTCTTACTCCTTCGCTCTCTCTCTCCCCCGCATTCCCCTCACTGTTTTTTAGCTTAAGCTGCAGTTTTGCTTTACTTACAGTTGCTACTCAGCATTGGAAGTAATGAGGATCTTGGGAGAGCGCTCGTTTTGCGAGCCACTGCAGGCCCACACTCATATCCTACAGGGAGAGTTAACTGGCATTAGCCCCCGGCTTCGAGAGGCATTGACTTGCACCCATTGAGATCTAAACCACCATTATTGGAGCCCGCTGTTTATCTGCCTCTTTCCCCTAAAGACACGGCAAGTAGGGGATATTACCTTTGTGTGTGTGTGTGTGTGTGTGTGTGTGTGTATGTTTGTTGGATTGGTGCAGGTGTGTGTGCATTTACAGCCTAAGGGTTGTATTAAGAGATGGTGCTGAAGCAGCCCTTTCTCTGTATTCTACACCAGTCTATTAGTGCTCACGCCGTTACCTCACTTTAGCAAAAATGGCCCCTGCTGCTCCAGGGGGTCTGTATTTGTGAGAAACAGTTAGGGAGTGTGTGTGTGTGTGTGTGTGTGTGTGTGTGTGTGTGTGTGTGTGTGTGTGTGTAGTGCAGGCAATGCTCTGTCTTGGTGTACACATAACCGCACACTCTTGCAAGCATGTACAGTCATGTCTGCCAACGCACACCCGTGCTTTCCTTTCATCTGCAGTTAATGAAAGTCTTTTCATTGACTCTCAGGTTGACTTTTCTTCATTGGCATTACAGACACACATACACACACACACACACACACACACACACACACACAGTAGTTTCTAAGCTTAATATTACCAGGGCCCTGAAACAAAACAGAAATATGGCCACAAGTACTCTCCCTCGGCTTTGAACTTCTCCAGCATTTGCGTTTGAAACCCTGATGAAAAAAAGCTTCAAAGACCAGACTCCCTCTCTTCAAAGGAGACTCAGGGTTGCCTCAACAGTCCTTGCGGAAGAGAAATTTAAAATGTGTATTGGGTTTTTAGCGAGGAGCATTATCTCCAAAAACGCAATGAACTCCCATTACTTTTGGCCCTGCTGCCTTGTATCATGAGGAAAGAGTAGAAAATGGATGTGCTCGCTAAGTGCGTTTTTACAAAGAGGAAATTACAGTTATTTGACTCTACAGCTGCATTCCAAAAGAGCATCCACATTCTAGATATCGTCCTTTTTACTCTTAGTCTTCATGCCGCAGGTCCCTGTTCATCTTTAGCCTATTCGATTTAATTCAATTCAGTTTTATTTATATATTGCGCAAATTCATAACAGAAGTTTTCTCATTATACTTTTCATATAGAGCAGCCCCTAGACCTTAGTCTTTGTTAGATTATTTACAGAGACCTAAAAATTCCCACAGTGAGCTGGCACATGGCAACAATGGCAAGGAAAAATTCCTTTTAACAGGTGGAAACCTCAAGCAGAATCTAGACTCAGGGTGAGCGGCCAACTACCTTGACTGAAGGTCAGTGTTAAGAACAAACCTTTGCACAGGTACGCTCTCATGATTGAGTTGTGTTTGAAGACCTGCCACCAAAAATCACAGATTATACAGGTACTGCATTTGATTTTTTGAGAAGAAAAACATCAAGTTAGAAAGTATAATTTCATTACAGTTAATTAAAAATAAAAGCACCTTGCTTCCTAAATGCTGTTCCCATTAAAGTTGAATGTGAGTGGCAGGAATTGTTAAAAGCTGTCATTTTTGTGTGTATGTTTATATGTCTGTGCTCAGCTGGGTTCTTCAAGAGGTGTAAATTGCAGACAGTAAATAAAGATGCAGGCTGAGGGACAGCAAGAAATTACCATGCCTCTGATTGACACATGTGCTAATTGTGTTATAGAGCACCTATGGGAACACTACCACACACAAAGAGATCCAAGCACTGAAACAAAGACACAGTCAAACACATACACATGACAAGCTAGTGACATACACATGACACATGATAACCTAGTTAAAGTCTAAAAGGCACAAAAAGGGGCGCAAAGTGTGTTCACTAATATTTAAACAGAGTCCCTGCTGCACTTTAAAATCACTCAAACTTACATAAAATATCACAAAACTTAAACAGATCAAATGTAGACAAACATAATTTCATTTTTCTAATTTACAAAAATAAGCACTCAAAAATGCACATATACTTTCATGCATGTACACAGAATATTATATATTGTGCATAGTTACAGCCAGACTAACAACAAATTGATCAACACCTATATTAAATCATAGACCAGTCAGAAGGAGATGACCTGGAAGGTTTTCCTTACTGCTTATTTGTTATTTTTCATTTTTGTTGTTTTTATTCATAGCCAGCTAGTCTTGTTTTTCCTGTGGACAGGGAAAGATATACAGTCAGCCTCCTGCTGACATTTAGCTCTCCCCTTTCTCTCTCTCAGCAGCATGTGGAGAAGAACTGCACGTCAAAGATTCAGCGTATGAATTATTAATGGTACGGATTAAACGTGCCAGGACTTACTGTGGAGTTTGTTTTATTTGGACGTAATTATTTAATGGCACCTTGTTAAAAATGATTGTGAGGAGAGGAGAGGAAAGAGGAAGGGAAGGGGAGAAAATTTGAGGAGAGGTTTTGTTTGGACAGTAATTGGTAGTGAAATTATTACAAAGTGCTCTAAGCTTCACTCGTTCATTGCAGAGAAAGAGGGAAGGAGGGGTGAGGCCTTGTCAGACTCAACTATACTACTACTCGTCTGTTTTTCAATTTCCTCTTTCTCAAAAAGGATTTCTGTTTTGTCTATTCTGTTTTGTCGTTTTTTCTTTTCTCAGGTTCTCTCTCTCTCTCTCTCTCTCTCTCTCTCTCTCTCTCTCGCACACACACACTCACACATTTGTTTGGCTTTGCATAATCTCATCTCTGGTGACAATTTACATGGGTATGTAGAGAGAGTAGTGGAGCATGGAGGGCATTGTTCCCTATTTGTACGTTCATAGTGGCATGTACTCTCTCACACACACACACACACACGCAGTACGAGCTGCTGCCACCACCACACTGCCATCCAAACAAACAGATTCTGACAGCATAGCTGGTGCCTGGCATGCATCCCTGCAAACACACAAACACACACATACACACACAGAGGCCAGACTTTATCATAGGGTCGACTTCCATACTTTAAGGATTCAATAAACTCCTGCTAGCACACTTCATCGTCACTATCCCTCCACCCATATAAACCTGTGCTGCAGCTAAAGCTGCCCCTCTGCTAACAAGTGGCCATGACCCCTCTGCGAAATAGTACAATGGTACAATCAAGTGTTTATATTAGCTAAATAAGCTCTGAATTTAGCCAGGACTGATCAGCCTCCTTGCCTGCAGCCTCCTGCAGGTGAAGGAAGCAGGACAGAGAGGGGCCGTAACAATATACACACTGAAGTAGAAAGGAGCACACACGGGAGTGCACAAGCAGATAGGAGTAAGTACTTTTCCACACACCTCTCCACACACATACAGTACATACAGTGATATAAAGTACCTAAGTACATTTAATTAAAGTTCTGTACATAGGTATAATTTGAGTTACGTAAGCTTGTGTATTTCCATTATTACTAACTACTTAATACTGCACTACATTTCAGAGAGAAGTTTTTACTTTTTTGAATGTTTTTGGGAGTACAGTTACAGTTATAGTTACTTTGCAAATTTAGATTCATATAAAAGCATGTGCTCATCTTATAAAACATAATGGTTACCTAATTACATGGTACATAATTTCAGGTACAAGACAACAACACAGTGGCTCACCCATTTACTACAGTAATGTTACTTACTGCGCTCTAACTGTGCATGGATTAGTTCAACCTCAAACTAATAAAAATATTACTGTAACCTGGGTGGGAGTTTACCAGAGTTTCCAGAATTTTGTGTGAGGCTATCTCCGGTGTGTCGATTGACTGATTGACTGGCATGCGCATGAGCACACGCTTGGAAAGGTAGTGGATGCAATCTGAAACCTCACTGCTAAAGGCCACTGAAAACTACAACAATACTACCTTTAATTACAGTAAAATCCAATTATAATACATATATATAATAATATACATTAAAAATGAATGGGCCATTGTGCATAATAAATACTTCATTCCATATTTTTATATTAAATATAGGTTTATGTCTGGCGCCCAGTCACCAAAGCAAATTCCTTGTACGTCTAAAAACCATATGGCAACTTTGTACATGTTTCCTGCTACTGCTTGAGTAGTTTTACATTTTTACTTATTTTGGCATTTCTACTTTTAATTAAATAAGGAAACACTTTTGTCACCACTGTGTACAAACGCACTTATAAGAATGTAGCTAGTTTCTAGAGTTTCCTTAGCGTATACACTGACGTTTCCCCTTCCCTACCGCCACATGGTGACAGACTAACTAATCGAATATTCCCTCTTTGAAGCAGCACCGCTGGATCTATTCATGTGTAAGGCAGGGGGTCTGTATGTATGTGTGCATGTGTATGTGTATTGTGTGAATATTTCAGGAGATATCCTATGTGCCTTTGTTTGTGTACACTTGTTTGTCCAATTACTTTTACGTCTGTGTGTGTGTGTGTGTGTGTGTGTGTGTGTGTGTGTGTAGGCGGCCAAGTGAATGGAAATGTTGTTTATGCAGTTTTATGCAAAGCAATTATGTTGACTTAATTGGGTTTGTTTATGTGGAGAGTGTGCCACCTCCAGCCATGTATTAGTGCTACCATGGACTGACACATCACACACACACACACACTGCACACACTCTTCTGGAAACAGCACACTTTCTACTGTGTGATTGAATAATGTGAAGTGTTTCTCTTATAATAAGGGCTTTATATTCACTGTGACTTTTAAGGACAACTTCACTTTATAATTTGTCATCCTGAGAAAATTATTACTTTTGGCACATTTCTATAGAGGCAAGCCAAATCATATACCATAATTATAAAAATATGTACTGACAATGATCATCACTAAACGTGTGCAGTTGAATAGCATCAACCTTTCTCATATGTTGCATGTCACCTTACTTAAGCACTGAATCTTTTGCGTCATCCACAGCAAAGTACAACCAGTGCGGTTTGAAAACACAAACCACTTTCCCTGTTGTCTTTCCCTCTCTTCATTGTCTCAGGTCTGAATCCAAAGATAAAAGGTTAATTTGCCATCTCTCTCCTTCCTCTGGGCCAAATCAATCCGCCATCGTCTCTGTCTGCCATTGTCCTAATCAGACCCTCAACTCACTATTGGATTTCAATGGAACAGGCGCAGCCCAAAGACCCACACAACCGCCTAATCAATAATCCTCAAATGGCTCAGGTTTTCTATAGGGGAGCACTCTGGTTTTAATGCTTACTCAAGGAAGTGGCACAGAGTTCTATGACTTGATATGTCCTCAGGAAGTTAATTTGTCATTATGCTAATAGTGAATCACAAACAACGTCATGTATAGTGATATAGTGTATAGTGTGCTGATCTCTCAGTGTGTCTATAACCCCTAAAATCCACTGACTCCTGCTACGGCACGTTACGGCTGCGCCGCAGTTGCCGGAGCTAAAAGTGGCCATTATAGTCAGTGCTTGTGAATCTGGTCAGTTTTCAAAATAAAACACCCTCTGGCGAACGTAAAACAACAATGAACACGGTTAAAACGGACACAATAGGAAATCATTTAACTACAAAGCCTACTTAATCATAGTAGAAGCACAAAATGCAAATACTGATTACCAAATCAAAAAAATCTAAACATGACAGCAAAATCAAGCAGGCAAAACGCTCTGATTCTGAAATGGTCCTTGTGAAGACAGGGTCTCAAAGAGCTGTGAAGAAGGTAGTAGAAGCACAAAAAGGATAAATTAATAACAAGTATATAATGTGGAGCAGGCTGCACACTCCGCTGCTGAAATTCTGAGATGCTTCTAGTGGACTATGATTGGTTATTAAAACTGTGGAGCAGCTTGTAACGTAATGTGGCTGGAGTCAGTGGATTCCTGGCTTAAAGGCTAAATTTGGCATGAAAACCTCTGACATTATTGCTTTAATCTCAAGAATAAATCCGGATCAGCATATATGAAAATCAAACCTTCCGCTTAATACTGATTTCTCATTGTTTTTCAGTCAAATAATAGAAGACCTATTTGAACCATGTAACTTCTGTGCCATAGAAAGACATGCAGAGAGAAAGACACAAGTGGTCCTTCAGTGCTTTTTAGTTACAACAGTTCCTGCAGTTTCCTTCAAGGTTCAAGCAAGACAGATGGGTAGCAAGTATAAATCCATTTTGTCTTGACCTCGCTTTCATGCAAAGACGGAAATTCAGTTCATGCAAAACGTTTTCTTTAACGTGACAGCTTTTGTTACAAGGACCTGGTTGAACCAGGCTGTCAAATATGTCAAGTCAATGCAGTATAAAGTGGATGTCTGAATCTGCATGTCCCGGCTTCATGTTGTTCTGCAGGTTCCACTATGGCCCCGCAGAACTCTGGAAATGGACCAGATGGAGCCCACCCGCCAATCACCTGCTCACCTATGGCTCAGGAGAGAGGTATGTGTGTTAGCCACTGGCCAGCACTTGGTGTTCAGCTGTGTTTGCCGGGAGAATAAATAATAACTGTATTTATATAGAACAGACAAAGCAAAGAAAAAGCAGGATAGTAAATAATACAGAATCGTGAAGTGGTTTGCTGTGTGTGTACGTTCATTTGTATGTTCATGATATATTTATTTTAGTGACATTTTGTGACTAGCACACATGTCGGTAGAATACATACAATGTAAACGCTGTACGTGTGCAACATAAATAGTTTCCATAAAAAATCCAGATTGTATCAGAGTCACATTAAAAAAAGCTGTATGCTTACAAAGTCAAACTTGTCCGAAATGGAAACAACTTGTTTCTTTACATCCCATACCAGCGAGGGGTGCATGAAGAGTAGAAAAAACAGAAATGGTATGTTTGCAAAGCTCAGAGAAAAGCACCAAAAGTTGGAGCACAAGACATTAGCACAAATATGTAAACAAAGAGTATAGTTAGTTTGGTTTCTGCTGTTTCAAAACGAGTTTGTTCAGCAAGTACACCACCCGCTTTACACCCTTCGTATTCCTCTGCATTCTTGACAGCACCAGTATGTCCTTAAAACAAACTTGTAAACCCATGCTGACTCAAATGAAAGTTTTCGTTTAGGCTGAACAGGTGCTCTAACATAAACACACATCGACACAAGGATTTAGCATTTGGCTTCAGTTGCTGGCCAGGTCATGGGAAAACCGTGGTTTGGTAAATATATAACAGTAAACATCGAGTTAAATTATCCTGGACTTTGTTCAAGCCAGAGTGTGTGTTCGTTTGATAGAGCCTCTTCAGCTTTGGCCACAATTTTTTGCCAAAGGCTTATAACATGAATGCTAACCCACAGGCCACAATTTCCCACCGTACGGGAAATTGTTTCCAGCAATTATGGCCACTTCTCGAGTATTACTAAAAAACAGCAGAATTGCTAATTTTTAAAAAAAAAAAAAAAAGCATACACACAACAATGCAAAAAACCTGAAAGACTGTGATGTAACCTTAATGGAATGACTGTGATGCTCCCTCTGTACCCACTGAAGAGCAGTTAACATCAGAGAGAGACAGAGGGAGTGGATGGATGAAGGCAGAGAGAGCGAGAGCCACTGTAAAAGGTTATTTCCTAACATGATGAAATCAAGCTGGAGATTTAATGCTGCCCTCTAATGCCTGTAAACCTTGAGCCCTCCCTAGTCCAGTCCAGGAAAACACAGCGCTGGTTAACAGGGCTGGCTGTTGTTTTTTCTGTTTTTCTAACTAGGATTAACCCCACTACACACACACACACACACACACACACCAACATACACGCCCCACTTTGCTCAAGTGCCTGCTTCCTAAGAGCCTCTCTGCACTCTTCATTTCCATAAATCCGCTGAATGTCCCTTTTTTCCCCCCACCGTCTCTCACGTGCTTTGCCGGCTGCCTGTTGTTGTTGTCCGGCTGAGAGCATCACTCGCTTTGCCAAAAAGAGAAGAAGGTTTATATGTGTGTGTGATTGTGTGTGTATGTGCGGAGAGGGAGAGGGAACGAAGCACAGAGAGAGCGAGAGAAATCCTTGAATGTGTTATTTGCTTTTAGCACTGTCTGCACAATGTTCCTCTCCCCATCCATTTTCCAGGCAATTTAAAGTGCGATATTACACACTGTAATTTTTTTCTCCTCCTCTCCAGAATCCCCTTACCCTAATGGAAGCAAAACATTACAATAATGTCCTCGCTCCTTAAACCTAGCACTCGCAGCCTAAGCACTTTCAGGCCCCAATCGCTCTTTCCCTCCATTGCTCTGTCTTTCCCTCCCACACATACTTTCTCTCTCACTGCCTCCCTCTGTCTTGGCGTCCATCTCTTTCCCACACACACACACACACACACACACACACACTGTAAAGCAGTTGTGATGAACTCCAAAATCTAACCCAGTCTGGGAACTGCTTAGGAGCTTAGGCCACAGCCAAATGAAGTCATGTTCTTATTGGTTTGGTGCTCTTGAATTGTTCACAAGTGCTGCCATGTAACTCAAGTTACGAAGAGTACTACACTACCTCCTGCCTATCTGCTAGGTTGTCAGGTTTGTTCAAGGATTTACACAATGCAGTTGTGCACTGAGGTGGGCAAGAATGAATACCTAACCCCAGTGTCTCTAACCGCTACGTAGTCGCTCTTGTGGGAGGCATGTGGGGGTCAGTATGTCTTCGAGGTCTTTGTCCTCCTAAAGGTTATTAGGTTATTAGTAGAAAATTAAAGGACAGGACTAAAACTTCTATCCTAACAACTTTAATGCTAGTAGTCCCTGTCTTGAGGTATAACGATGAGCACTTGCATTTAGTAGTCGAAAATGAGAAAAATGTTACAGAGTAAAAATCTTGCTATTTATATTTCACTACGTCCAACAGCCTAAACTTTAACCTAAACTAAAATAAAATAAAACAAAATCAGTACAAATGTCAAGAGCATCTCAGTAGTACTTCTCCTTTCAGTGGAGCTATGGGGAATTTCAAGCCTGCTACATAGCAAGTTGTGTTTAGCTATTAGGGGTGTCATGATTTCAATTCTACATTGAAAATTAATTGAAAAGAGCTTTCTATTTGGACCTTCGAAATCAAAGACAAACAGCGTAGCTTACACTGCAGGAGATGACGAGGGGAACAACAGCACTGGAAATCCTCATGCTTCCCTGAAATCACCAGTGTGGCAACGTTATGCCTTCCGTTTGAGTTATAAATACATTGTTGACAGAAGAACTTAAGTTTGTAGGTTTAAAATAAATATATCACTGATTAGAAATTCTAACCCTGGTGGCTTTTGCAGGTGAGGAAACTCAAGCTGTTGTTGTAAAGTACCCTTCTGCCATCTAGTGTCTCCTCTTTTTGTTATTGGGTTTAACAGTTTCTTACTTTTTGACTTGTGAAATAAGTTATTGTTATTACATGTTAAATAAATAATTTAGATGTGACTATATGGCCATAGTGTGGTGCAAGTATGGCAGTTGAATCTCACTTGATACCATCATCATATTAAAGAAGAATTTCAAAATGTAAATCACAGTTGTCAGGGCATAACACAAATGAAATGATCTGTTGATCTTTACAAATAAGACTCCATAGTTTAACAATGGCATAGCTGTCAGTGCTAGAAAAAAAAGTCTAAATCCAAATTAATCTTTGTTTGGAGTATCAACATGGGGAATTCATTTCTCTCTTTTGCTGTTTTCTCCTCACACAAATATGAGCACACATGTATATGAAGACAAGTATATAGTGAAAACACATATAGCATTTTTAAACTTTTATCTTCCTCCTCTCTCCTCACATTTTGTCTTAGTCTCAAGCAAGAAATTATACAAATGTCAACTTGCACTTTCCAACTCTGTCGTTTCCCATAATCCCAAACTCACTGAAGAGTCGATCTGTGCATGCTCATTCAACAAAGCGGATAGCTATCAAAGTTTACAGTCGAGCAGACCCAAACCATTCACACCTAATCTGTAATACTGAATCCCCCCTAACACACACACACCCACTCATCTTCTCTTTTTCGCTCAATGGCCATCCAGCGACCTTTCCCCATTCGCGGTGGATTGGGAGACCTTTCAATGGGTTTTAAAAACGTATGGGGCGGCTTGAAAGAGAGAAGCCCAAGCGAGGATCGCTCCAAATGTCAATTTGAATGGTGGAGGCGAGTTTGGGCCTGAGAGGCTTTGACACCTCTATTGACAGGATGGCTTAGAATAACATAGTAGCCATGGTCAAATCATCAGCGTATTCTGTGGCATCATTTTTTCTTTCACGTATACACACAGACACGCAGACACATGGGCTTTTAGAGGTATACATGCATCTTTAAGGACAGATAGACCTGTGCTTTCACCACTGATAAAGTTCACTAAAAGTTCTGTGGTGTGTGCGTGTGTTGATTTGTGCTGAAGGTTCCTTTTACATGCCAGCCTATCCTTTTTTGTGCATGTTTAGTTTAATAACCGTTACTCACTGATGTGTATCTACGAGTAACAAGAGCCAGTGCCAAGGTAAAAGATTAGGGCTTTCATTAAAAGGAAGGGTCTCTTTACACGAGGAAGCTGAATGGAGATCCCAATTTGTTGAGCTAGAGAATGAACACATCCACGCTTGCTCAATCCCTCAGTCAACATTTGATATCACTGAGCAGGTACATTCACTAGAACTGTGGGTTTTAGGGATTTTATAAGTAAAGTGTTGTCATTGCTTTTTATGTCTGTTTGTGCATTTCAGGGTTCATCTCCAACATGCAGAGGAACCAGGCTAGCTCCCAGTTTGCTTCTCCTCAGTCCGGACCTCCTATGTCCCCCCACCCTTCCCCTGGGGGTCCATTGTATCCTGGGATGGGTCCTTACCCCCAGAGTGGCCCCACCGGCCCTTATGGTCCTCAAGGATCACAGTATGGACACCAAGGTTAGAGCCTTAATGAGCATTATAACAAACATTACTTAAACACACATTAAAACTAGTTTTCATTGGTGCAATAACACTTTAAGGAATAGAAGTTTCTGGAAGATTGGCCCATTAATTAACTCTGAATTGAACCTTATTTAAAATGAGGCTCAACAGAAAGTGGCACAGCACAACAGGGCTTGGTGACATAGTGACTTCTCACAGGACTAGATAGTAAACTACTGTAGTAAGCTAACCGCTAACATGGTAGCAAGCCAGGAACATGCTAGCACTAGTCAGTTCCTGGGCTTCTTACTATTTTCTGTACATGCTATTTACTCTCTCTCAGTATTTTTGTTGCTCTCTGAGCTAATGAGCTTACAAACTGTACTGTCTCATAACTGTCAGTAAACCAATACCCTTTTGTGGAGAAGTTTATACTGCGAAACAGGAGGGTTGAATAAAACTGGATGGTTCACCACAGCTAAGCTACGATAGATTCCTCCATTTTGGACGCTATGGCTGTCTGTTCCCTTTAAGGTCATCACTGTCAAGACAAATTCACCTGTCAAAGTTCACCATGGTTTAATTCTACACTTAAGATTCAGGTAAATTTACTTCACACTGTTTGCAAATTCACTTCTCTTAGCGATTCCATTCAAACTGATTTTGTTGCAAAATTTTATCCATTTACATGCAGCTGTGACCAGACTTTAACACTTTATCATAGAGCACTTTCAATAACAATAATAGCATATGAGATTCTTTATTTAAAGTTAGACATTCATTTTTGAATTTTTAGTGCACCCGTGCCACCAGTCTATTGAAGACATAAAGGCTGGTCTAGGAGTCAGGTTTGTAACTTGACCAAAAAGTCAGTCCACCTCAAATGTCAGTGTATTCCTTTATGCAGAAGTGTCATTATCTCGGGCCTTTAATAAGTAATTGAGTCCTTGGAGCCAGGCTCATTAAAACAACATATAACAGCTCCTGTCACTCTTTGTCAGAAACAGAGGATGTAATTTTTAGGCCACAGTTTAAGAAAGACTATTGAAAACCAAAAGTGAGAGAATTTGATTTCCCACAAGCTATGACTCCTTTCAAACTTTACGATAAATTATTAATTATGAAAACCACTAACAGGCCCTGTGTTGACTTTTACCTGACATCAGATTTGTTGAACAGCTTCTGCTTTCTGACTAGTCTTATTGAAGTGATGAATACTGTGTGTATCATTCATTCAGAAGGGTTATAGAGGATTTTTGATGACTGTTGGCCCCAATTTCACAGTCACACTGGGCCTTGACATCACTGTCATTGGTTTCAAGAGAGTTTGCTAATGAGGAATACAAAAAGACTTGTTTTAAAAGACATATCCATCCTCTGTTGTGTGTCTAACTCTGCCTATCTCTTTCCACAACTCCCTTATCCACACATACACACCAATACAGTCTTCTCTTGTCCTGTGTAGTGGGTCCCGCTGCGGGCAATAAAAACTGCGCTTTCTGAGGGTGTGGCTCTCAAAATATTCATGAGACACTTCAACCCTGGATGGACCTCTTGGCCCTCCTCATGATAAGATTATGAGGTAGCTCCAGACTGACAAGGCAGACTGACACGTCGTGGGGTTTATCCACTGAATGATGATGTCCAACCCTGTCATCAGGCTCTCTGTTTTAATTTTAGCCCCACGGAAAAAGGGCCAGTGTTTTAAAGTTTTCAGAAGAAAATACAGAGATTGACTTACGTTTCATCATTCATTTTGATCATTCTCAAACATGGTATAATTGTATATGTGTTAAATTTCTTTCAAATACATGTTAGATACTTCCAAAAACAAAATGTAGCATTTGCAGTAGGGTATTGTATCCAAATAAGGGCAGTCTCACACTTCACCTAAAGCTAAATCCAGTACCAAAAACCACCATACTTCTGATTGGGACTGTCATGTCTCTAAAGCACGCAGTCTTTTCTTCTAGGAAAATTGTTTATCTCACATAAGGTGGGTAACCTACAGTCTATGCGGGTAACGCTACTCTGAAGAAAATTTCAGCTACAGTCAGCTGTAGTTTGCAGCTAAAGTAACAGCTAAAAAAAAGTATTGCTATCTGTCCATCAAGAAACTCTGTAAATCCCTGAAAGTTGAGGCAGAGCAGGCGAAGAACATCAGAGGAAAAACCAGAAAATAAATCTATTCTCCAAAAATTTTAATTTCACAGATTCACATCTGTTAAACGTTTAAAAACAAAAGTACCTCAAGAGTTTAAATGTATATTGCTTCACATTTTAATGTATCTAACTAACAGAATATATCCTACTAGTAAAAACTAACTTGGAAAAAAAACAAATTACAGATTCCAGGAAATTTTGGAAATAAGTTTGGATCGCTCTCTATAATTAAGCATTCACCGCTCGCTTGTTTTCTCCAACGTACGACTCCCAGCCATCCAACAAATGTTGACATCTGCTGTTGTACTTCATTTTCTGCCTTTGGCGACACACCAGACGAAACATTATGGTATTTTTTGGTAAATGTGTGTTTTAATGTGTCACCTTGATAAATGTGCCCATCCGTGCGTGTTTTCCCAAAATTGCGGCCTCTCCCTCCCATTTGTTAATGTTGATTAATAGCCCTAATGCATTTGGTATTTGGTCTCCCTTCTCCACCCACTCTTATCTCTTAATGTGACTTTGGCTGGGCTGACAGCCCAGTAAGCAGAGGGAAAAAGAGAAATAAAGTAAGCAGAGAGCGACAGCGAGGCGGACTAGCCTGGAAGAAGCTGGAGGCAGATGAGCGTGAAATCTCACTCTGATGACAGGAGAGATGTTCCCATCAGAAACAGAAAGAACAGCTCAGGACCCTGCCATATTCAGCATACATATATATGTGTGTGTACATGTCCGAGATATATATATATATATAT
>JAPMOB010194038.1:0-10397 GCA_029875015.1 Lepomis gibbosus
AGCCTGTATTGTGATCAAACTCTCTGTGTGTCTTTCTGCTTTTCTGGCTCTCTGTTCTAACACAACAGCAGGTGGTGGGGAGCTGTGTTCATTGTGCTACAGCCAAGGAGTGTGTTAGTGTGAGTGTAAGATAAGAATCCTGACAGAGACACACACAGAGACACACACAAGCACATAAGACAATGCTGGGCACAATGTTTAACATATAATTAAAATTCATCCAAAGACAGGGTAATTACTGTGCTGTATTCTTGGACAAATGATAGTGCTCCTGTTGAGATAAATAGCTTCTGCTTTTAGGTGTCCATTTGTATGTGTGTGTGTGTGTGTGTGTGTGTGTGTGTGCTCCTTCGGGATAAACATTTCAGACTAAAGACCAGCTGAAAGTCTCCAGGAAATGAATTTAAGTCTATCTAGTGTCCCCAAAAGTGACATAAGTAAACCTGTGTGTGTGTGTGTGTGTGTGTGTGTGTGTGTGAATGAGGGAGAGATCTGTATCTGTGTCTATCTCCGTAGTTACATCATCCTAAATCTAACTCAATACTCATACAAAGGGGATCAATAGTCACAAAATGTATTATTATTAATATTGCCCCAGTTCATTTGGCAATCACTCTGTAGTAATTTATATTTGAAGTGTTAGTATATTTATACTTTTAGTACCTGGAGTTCAACATACAATAAGTATAAAACACAAAGGCTCTGGTTTTGAGTTATTCCTTACAAAATACCATCATTTGTTATATCTTTGTGAAATCCATCCATATTGTTGGACATCAGTGGGCGCACTCAGATATAAACACGCCTCTCACAGCAGATGCACATAAACAATGGCCAGATAAAAAAAGTGCAAATAGGGACATATTTATATTTACTGGCAAAGGTTGATCCTAAGTTATCAAACCATATGCAACACACATTTCCCTAAACCTGGACAGAAAATACACTTAGCACTTGTAATAAATAAGCAACAGCAGCTGAATCCTTTAAAAAATGCTGTCACCACATAAGCTTGAAACAATAAAGTTATTTCCACTCATTTCAACTTCACATATTGCATATGTATTGGTTCACCAAACAAACAAAACAAATTCCACAGTAAATTGGGTAGAATTACACTGTATATTGTAAGCCATAATCTAAACATCAGTAACAGTAACAACATCAACATCAGTATAATATAAACTGATCCTGAATAAGGACAACAATAGACAAATTGAATATGAATCTGCAGGTGTACAGCACACATGTCTATAAATTCAGCTGCAACCAACTGACTCAAAATCTCCCAGGAGATGAAGAACACAACACACAGTGCAGGTCAAGGGGTAAAAAGAAAAAACATACTGAAAGACGGGATTGTGCCTTAAGGCAGTGTGCGAGACCAAACTCCATTTACTTCTTCATCTCACAGTCTTGATGAAACCAACCAGCATCGTGATGAACAGAGATCTGCTAAATATCATAAATACAGATCACAAAACAACCAGGGGGCTTGTTGGCTGGCACAGAGGGGCACAGGCTCATACATTGCGCTAAATGACATTGTGCTCCAGGGCAGAGCTGAGTCGGGGGTGTGCGGGAGTGCAATAAAGAAACATGTAAACAGGATGAATCCACAGCGTTGAGGATATCTTACTTGGTTGAGCTTGTGGTGGGCATTAAAGCGACAACGCTACTCTAGAGAGAATAAAGTAAAGTAGAGTAAATCTGTGTTCCAGGAACACATGCAGAAAATGTCTAGACTATTAATATTAGTTAGTGCTTCCGTAATTAATTATCAGTACCCTAAAATAAAATCATGGCCAGGCTGTTTTTATTGGAGGGACCTGCATCTTAGAATTTTACACGGACCATAGATCTGATGGCACGGCCAAAGGGATTTTTAAAAAAAATTTAACTCAGGAGTTTTGTCAAATATAAAGAGAGTGGCGGCTCTGGCCATCGCCATCATGGCATGCTGACTCACCTAACACCAAAGACACCAAAAAACATAAATACATACACACCAGAAGCATTTAAGTGCTGCATTAACTTCGGCCATTCACTGGAATTTGATTTTGCCATGTGTGTCCTGATGATGCGGGATGACAATCACCAGAACTGTTCAATCAACAAGTTACTGGTCTGTCTTTACTTTATACTGTACTTTCTTAGTTTGTAAAAAGTCGGAGAGAATATGAACTGGACACGACCTAAATGCAACAATGTACAGTGTTTTCCATTTGGACCAAATGAACAAACCACAGGAGTGAAAGCACCAGTATTCCTGTGGTGCTGTGACTAATTATGTATGATTATCTACAGTATCATTCAGACCACCAACATCTGAGGACACACCTGTAGGCTCAGTTTTACATATGAAGAGATAAGAAACAGACCATTTGAGCAAAAACAATAAATATATAATATCAGAATCAGAAAATTAACTCTCACCCACTACTTCACACTGAAAGAAAGGACCATGTTGAACGACCGATGCAACATGATGTTGAAAATGTACAATTATCTTAAAATAATAGCTTTACAATTACCAGTCATTACCTCTACAGGCTCCCTACACCATCTACTGCACTATGTAACATGGCATTCCCCAGCAGGACATCTATCACGATACCGGCGTAATTCTCACTCAAAATGAGTCTTCAGCAAGCAAGTTATAAGAAGAAGCAAAAAGTAGCTATTGTATGATAGAATTTATTTGGAAGAAGCTAGCTGGATACTATGGCAGAGGCGACGAAGAAACCTGCAGAACACATTGTCAGAGGAAGTGAGGAAGAGAAAAGGAGAGTGACAAGCGAGAGAATAAATATTGGACTGGCTTTTACTTGTTGGACGTAAGCAAGAGCTGAAAGAATGCAGAACAGATGCCAAGCTGGCCTTCTTTCTGTTGGACAAGTAAGTAATAACTTTTTAACACGCTTGCTTTATCTTGTGTTGTTGTGTTTGCTTGATGTTTGAGTGTGTTAGCAAAGTTGTAAACATGAGCAAAATCGGCCAGCGGGCAGGTTTAGCCATAAGCTATACGTCTAATCTAGTATGGTGGCTAACATACTAGATAAAACACTTCGACATAACGTTACTGGAATTGCTCTTGTGTCGGGTTTAATCTAGCTTTGTTGGCTGGTGGAGAGCGGGCCCGGTCTCAAGCAAGGTGAACAGGCTTCATAATTGTGCTCAGCAGCCTCTATTGACATAATATTAGCGAACAGCAGAGGAGAAGAGACAGAAGAGGACGAAGCTAAGAAGAGAAAAAGTGACCAAGGAAGAGGCTGCTGGACGTTGGTGAGAGATTTGTGAAATAAAAGGCTGCAGAGCCAGCATTCTGTCAGTATACACAGTTTGATTAGTAAGTAACATTTCTGTCTTGTGTTGTCGCACTTGCTTGATGTTTGGCTGCCTTAGCAAAGTTGGTGACTTGCTAGTTTTTGAACGCACTGTAATCATTATCAGATGAATGTCTACAGCTGTCCTTATTTCCGACAGCAGCGAACGACACTGAAACGCACAAAAAAACACATATTACATAATGTAGCTTTAATGAAGACAGTCAGTCAGAGGAGGACACACACACATTCTTATACTTACGAGGAAAGTTATTTTACCCCTCTCTCAAACCTCAAGGATACATGTGACATCTAAACTGACTACTTTCTCCCAACCTAACAGTAACTCTAACCTTAGTACAGGTGATGTTACTTCACTTTGCAAAAGTTCCTTCAGTCTTGAGCTCTGAAACTATAACTTTTTTTTTCACAAGGACTAAAGTACAACACACACACATCACACACTGCTGTTTCAGCAGAAATGCGAGCACACTGTTGAGAGCGAGTTCATGTGACTGACTGCATTTGCTGCCTTCACGCTGATGCAGCAAAATGTGAAGGTTAACTGCCTGTAATGGTTTGATAAATTCACATGTCATAGAAGTGTTGGTCACATAAACAACGTCAGAGGATGCCAAGGACGGCAGCTGGCTCGGGAAAGCAGTGTGTTGTGGTAGCTCAACACAACTGTGTGACAGGTTACAGCAGGATAACCTGGTGCCAGTGCCTTTTCTTCACGGGGAACAGGATGTTCAGATACTACCCAAGAGGCACAGAGTATGTGTTTGAACATTCAAGTGTGTTTGCTTGCTCCCTCAAGCCAACCTAAACTGAAAGGTATTTTGAGACTCTGTAGATTTAAACATCGGTTGCAGGAATTCATTGTGCAGAGGTTGTTTTCTAACATTTGACACTCCTCCTACACAAGATATACAGAGGTAGCCATGATTCAAATTATGGGGGGACTGGTGGGCTCTGACCCCCCCAATGAGAGGCAAAAACAACAGTTCAGGGGGGTCTTTCTTATCTGTAATTGTAAATTTTACAATGTATTTTCCATATTCATGCCAATATATTTAAGAATGTTGAAATGCGATTTCAGACCTAAAACGGACCATACCATTTCCTAACCTTTAAGTTGGTTGAAACTAACTGCCCACATCACTTACTGCTCTTGCTGGTAGAGACACTGTAAGTTATTGTCAGTAGTTGGCTTTCTAGCTGCTTTAATACACTTAACTGTCCTATCTGCGTAGTTTCGTAATTAGCATTTCTTTTACTTAAAATGAGCCATCTGATGTTAGCTAGCTGATAGCCCATCATATTGTTTTATTACCACTATACCCATATGTCAGCTAATTGTCAGCTAACACTGGTGCTCAGGCATGAACAGTGAAATAGAGGATTAGTTATTGTAGAGATGGATATTGATATCAATATAGAGTTTGTTTTCACTCTGGAATTCAGGAGTTTCACCAGATAAATGTTAAAGTCCAGGTTTGTAATTTCAAATATATTCAATTTCAGTTTTACTTATGTAGCGTAAAACCATAACAAAAGTCATCTCATTTCCCTTTTTATACAAAGTAGGGAAGAGATCCAGCAATTCCCAATTCCCCAGCAGTGTATGACTACTGCTTTAATAAACCCAGATTACACTGAATTCAGTCAACATTTTGATCATCTATAGACTGATGACAGTTAAATAAGTGAAGATATTATAAACATTGTTAATGATTTAGTTCACTGTCGCACGTGCCTGCACTGCACTGAGTTTCCTTTATGACCTGGTAAAAAAACTTGACTCCCCAGTTGTCATTGTATAATCCTTGTGTCCTTGTAGTTAAACAGCACTTAAGTCTGGAAAAAAAACATGGATGAAACAGACCACATACTAGCCTATACTGTATATTATTCATTGTTTGTGCTTCTTTAAGGGAAAACTGAAGAAGGGTCAGAGTGGAAAATGTAAATCTCCATTGTAGTGTCATATCAAATCACCCAACAATATTATATATCTGTACAGATATGGGTTTTATGTAAACACCTCACCTCATACACCTCAATACAATGGAGTTAGAATAGATACAATTTAATTTGTTTTGAGAGGTCTTCTAAAGGCCACTTGCCAGGAGCAAAAGCATGCATTACATAAACTACGTCAAAGATGTGTGTAACTTATTAATACTGATCGCTGCAGGTGGGAGAGAGCACGCTCTGTTGTCCTTCCCTCTCTACCCCTTTCTCCCTCTGTTCCTATCCATCCCTCTTATAATCCTGCATCTCTGCAGTGTCTGAGGTCACTAAACCAAAGATTACATAATGTCAAGATCACTCACTACGGATCCCTCCACTGACTGTGCATCTTTACTCCCTGCCTGGCAAGCACACTGTGTGGCCTACTGAAGTGATGTGTTTGTTTGCATGCATGTAACAGAGAGAGAGAGAGAAAAAGGTTAGGAGATAAGGAGACTGGATTAGGTAGGGTGTAAACAACCAGATGATGGCCAGGAATACACACAAAAAGAAGGCAATGCTGCAGAGGATTGTTGAAACATTACATAAGATGACTTGATTGAGGACAGCTGTCACTCTTTTGCCCTCCCCACTACTCCAGTTCCTCTTCCCATTTATACAATGTAAGTCACTTTCTCCTGTCAGTTGGTCGACTGATCAGACCAGCACTCTGGTTTAGACTGAAATATCTCAGCAACTGTTAGACTCATTGCCATGAAACAGATTCAGGGTGGCTTTGGTGAACATTAGGGTTGACATACTTTAGTGAAATATCTCAACTTCTACAGGGTGGATTGGCACGACTGTTTGTACTGGCTTTTCCTCTTGAGTCACGATTTGGATGACATTTGTGTTACTGAGACAAATATCATAATTACTGGATCGATTTTTGTGAAATTTTGATTCCTTGACTTTTCATATAGCATCATTATCAGGTCAAAATTTCTGTTTGTCCAAGACTGGTTTATGACGAAATACCTGCAAAATAATGACATTTCTGTCTCTGTATTTTGTGTATTTTGTGTGCTCTAATTAGCAAATGTTAGCATGCTAACATGCTAACCCCAGATGATGACATACCTGTTAAACATCAGCATGTTTACATTGCCATTGTGAGCAAGTTAGCATACCGATGATAACATTTCCTACTCAAATTACGTAAGTGAAGTCACGTTAGTGAAGTCACAAAAGTAGGGGAGAGTCGGGACGACTGAAACACTTTTCAGGTAATTGGCATTTTAAAACATAATGTTACTGACAGAAACAATTTGATGTTGTGATCAACAACTCACAGGTGTGGTCTATTAATACCAGGTGCTATCTTGAAAAATGTGCAACGACTTTGGTTTAATTTGACTTTATACGAAAGGTGCGCATTGTTTCAATCGGCCTACCGTGCGGAACAGATGAAACACAGGCATGGGACAAAAGAAACACAACGATATACATTTTAATTGTTTATGTCATTATTGTTTTTTATTTAAAATGCTTGACAGTGTCCTTCTTGATTTGTAATTGCAAACATATTATATGCTTTTTTAATAAAAAATTATAAATATAATAATAATACATTTATAATAAATATAACTTTTAACATTTTTATGGTTTTTATATGCAGCCTGTTCTCATTATCCACTATGAAGACCCCTTTATTTGGCTGTGAGTATCCTGGTGGTCTAGCCTGCAGCCTAGTGGACTCCGCCCCCCTCCTGAAGTGTCTCACAACATTAACCACTTGTTTTATTTTGAAAGTCTAACCTGATGTTGCATATTTATTGTTGCTAACTTGACCACGGAGTCCTATATGCCCAAACATTACGTAAAAGGGGTACCCAGGCATTTAAAAAGCTATGCAAGGAGACTAGACCAAGTGTCAATATATGACGAGTTGGGTGTGAGAATGGGTTGCCAGGGAAAGACCAAATCAACCCACTTGCGGAAAATGAAGAAGAAACCAAAATTCACAGGTGGATGTTAAGTAGGGTTGGACAATGTCTATAAAATTGGTATCAGATGATGTCTGCCATCACAATGCCAGCTCAAAATTGTGATGTCTGTCAGCCATCAGTGATGGACGATGGCATCGTTTGTCGGCCAGACCCTAATGCTAAGGTGTGATGTACATTAGGCTACAATGCTGATTTTGAATGTAATTTGTGTCACAAACATATGCATGTGTGGTCACACGCAGAAACACTACCAGCAATAAACAATATTCTTAGTCTCCACATCTACTTTTTCAAAGCACCAAGCCCTGAGCAAGAATCAGGTGATTTTTTCACAGGCCTCCTTCAGTCACTTGATAAACAGCACCCCCTTCATATTACATAAGCCGTTTGTCCCCTCTGTTCCACTCTGGAGTGTTTTGGTACAAGTTGAATTTCTGGTTACTTGGGGAAAACTATCTCATTTATTATGCATAGATAGAGAGAAAAACAGTGTACTTACAGCTCTGCTGAGACAGAGAGAGATAAACATGAAAAGCAGAGCAAGGGAGAAAGAACAGAACTGACCACATGTGTTATCTTGGTTTAGTCTTGCATACAAGATCTGCCTCGGTGGAGCCTGTAACCTGGGAAAGCTGTGCACCCCTACTGTTGATGAGAAAGGGCATAGCAAATTCTCATGATAGAGAAAGGCACAACTGTAAAAAACCCAGGAAGTTGGTATGATGATAATCATAAATAAAGAAATACAATTTGAAGTTGTTTTATGTGTCAGGAAATGGTTTTGGTTCCTGCAATGCAATGCAATATTAAAAAAATAATAATGGAACACAATTGTTCTGAATTTTTAAATTATTTGGTTTATTTATATTTCCTTTAGTGTCAAGATGGTGTAACCATAGACAGTATATTACTTGACGAAGGAACCCTGCTGATTTGAATGGAAACCAGTGAAGCCAGTTTTGGCCCAATAAAATACTACAGGGCTACTTCCTGTCAGCACCAGCGTCTACTGCACATGATCGCGCAGCATAACCGTGGTTTAATGATGGAGAGCAATGGCAGAAACACCGTAATTCTGGTAGCTGCATAGCTGCGCCAACCAAAAGTTTCATGTCTCAGTTTTTTTTCATACTCAGATTGTCACTGTTTAATTAATTAGCCCACCTACAAGGCTCACCTGTCAAACACCAACGCAGCGCCACTGATGGTCGAATACTTTTTTTAGATTCACAGAGAGTTTATAGTCTAAGCAATACGGTTATATCTCTCATGAGCGCTGGGATGTCACAGGGTTTTGATGTCATTTTTGGGCGTGTAAGGAACAGTCCATGCAGGCTTTGGTCGGTTTCACTGTTTCAACTGTTGCTCACCCCCTTGGATGTAACCACCATTCAAGGAGCCATTTTGTTAATATTGTGCAAGAAGACCATGCGACAGGAAATTATATCACAGAAAAGGACCCCTGATCAACCTAACTGCCGTATGCCAGGGTTAATAACTCTCTTAAAAAGATGGGATAATTTGACAGGGTTTGATGAAGTTTGCTTAGGTTTATATGTCAAATGGTATGACCCCATGAAAACATAGATAATTCATGTTAATTATAAAAAATTGTATTTGCTTTGAAATGATTTGCTTGCATAGGTGTCCATGATAATGCCTTTCAAATTTGATTTTAAATTTAAATGTCAATATGTGTAGTACTCGAAACCAGTCTAAAGACCACATTTTGATGGTCTTAAGCTTGTCTCACATTCAACCGCATTTATACTCGGTCTTGTCTTGGTCTCAGACATTGAGGACTCAGGATTTTATTTCAAGACCAGTCAAGGAAATAACTTTTAGAATATCAATAAAATGCTTTTGCATTGTCTGATTTATTTGTTAACATACTTATTTTCATTGGATGTAAAACTTATTGCTTCAAATGCAACCAATAACATTTAAAAATGTGTCGTTACCGTTAACGGCTGTCACCTCACACGCACTCCAAGAAAGTGAATGAGGGAGACAAGAGTGTGGCTGTCTGGGAGCGGGAGGATATGTCAGCAAAATCTTTGTAATAACATTTAGCTATCTAAACTATAAGGAATTAATCTGTCAAACAGAAGTCCAATAATAAACAGACATCAATCTGTAAATTTCGCAGTGCAACCTTATGAAAAGAAAGGTATGCTATTTGTATGCGACATTAGCAGAGCTAGCAAGCTTACACATATATATATACTGTTAGTTTTAGGACACTAAAACACTCAGGGGACGAACAGGCCAACATGTCAAATAAACAGATTTTATTTCATACAAAAAATTTATTTTGTGATGTTCTTACAGATGAGAACGTTGATTTGCATCAATAAATACAGTTTCACTATTTCCAAACATTTTATCTTCCATCAGTAAAGCCCCACCCATCACCCAATAGTGACAATAATAACAATAAACTGAACTTTGAATTGTGACTATCCACTATAACCTTTCACTGTTATATTCAAACCATCTTGGATGGTATGTGCTGAAAAAAACAGTGTTTCTTCAAACTGCTATGTTGCTCGAGCTGCAGGGAGGTGTTCCACAGGAGCAGAACAAATATTAAACACAGTAGCAAATGTATAACAGTAGAATTGTGAAAGTGAATTACATTTACAATCAATTAACTAATACAACTATCAATTTCCTCTTATTTCTTCACCTTGGTAGCGAGTAGAGGATGCGGCAGACTTTTTCTTGTAGTAGATGAATCCAGAGCTCACAATCACAAACCCAAGCATCAGACCACACAGTCCCACTACAATTTTAATCCGTTCTGGCGCAGGAAGGGAGGGGTCTGAAATTGTGAGAAAAGATGCTTTCATTTATACATCATATAATTTCTTATCCTACATACAATTTGCATCACAGCTGCACACTTACCCCAGACATGAAGTGCTGGTTCAGAGAGGGTGAAGTGTTCGACCATGCAGGTAATTTTTTCTCCTAGAGTCGGGGTGTGCTCCAGGTAGGAATGAATCTGGTAGTACCAATCCCCATCAGACATCGCGTCAGAAAAACTGACACCTGAGGTCACTTCCTGCCCGTTCCGCAACCACGTCACTCGGATTTGTTTTGG
>JAPMOB010194051.1:0-10033 GCA_029875015.1 Lepomis gibbosus
GATGTGTGAGTAGTAGCGGGTCCTCTCTCGTCTCAATGTTGCGGCCAGCCTAGTGGCAGATCGCTACAATCCTGGAGGGAGCCGGGTCGAATGAGCTATTGGGGTTCCCAAATAATAACGGGGACAAACAGACAGACAAAAAAGACACACAGACGGATGGACGGAGATAGGCAAGTGTTCCGATAAAACGGGATACCATAACCGGATCATATACGCTTTCTCATTTCTGTTGTTTTGTGTTGTAGTATTTTAAATAATTTATTTATTCGCTGTATTTATTTATTTATTTATTTATCGATTGATTGCGTTTTAATTACTGCCTTGTGACAGAGAGCGAGGGAGGAGGAGCGTCAGGGCCAAGCGCGCGCGTGTTGTGTTTGTGTGTGTGTGTAGCCTTTTCCCCACTTGTTTATTTATTTGTTGACGATAGCCTTTTAAAGAAGCTGTTTTAAAAGTGCTCGCGACGTGATCCGCAGCTTTGCGCGAGCGGATGAATGTCTTACATGTAGCCTTCATGCAAAGGAGCGAGGGAGAAGGAGCGCGTGCAGCTAGAGACCAAATACAATAGATCAAACCAAATACTACAGAAATCCAAATAAGACTTTATAACTCTGCTAGCCTTTTACACTGTCTTGTCCGTTTCTATGTATCATCATTTATTGTGGTGTTTTAAATTTAAAAGCGAATACCAAAGCTAAGCCCGGCCGGGGATGCTACATGAGTAGGCTAGTGACTGTTCTCATGCCTTTTCACACCTATAGGAAACATTACTGGTGAGGAGTGAGAGGAAAAATAAGCTCTCGGGCCTCTATGTTTACTCAAGGAGAACGCTTTAGCTGCTCAAGGGTAACAGAGAGACGCAGGTGCATCAACGACTGGCAGGTGACACACAGCCTTTATTATAAAGCTACTACAATAGGCCTGTAATTACAACACAACTTTTCTAGTCTGTAGAAGTGAGGTCAGATCTCCTGTCTATCTGTCTGTGTGTTAGTCTGGACTGTACGCTATCTGCTGCACTCAAGGGACCATCCTACATATATGTTCTATGCACATTTACACCAAAACTAATGCCGGCCGCCAGTCGACATCCACACATGTAAATAAAAGTGCGCAGCTGGGCTACATGTGTACACACATAACGGCGAATGTTGTGAGCTCTCCATACCAAATATTTCACCAAAGCTGTCTACCAGAGAGACGGACGACGATACAGAAGCTTCAAAAGAGGACAGAGCTTGTAACAGTACTTCTGTTAGATTATTTGCATCAAAACAAGAAGCCGGAGGAAGATCATGTTTGTTCCCTTGCCGGTGCCGTTCGTGTTTCAGAGAACTGCCCCTGACCTCAACGCCTGGCGCCTCAAGTCCCCTCTGGCTCTCCGCTCCAACTCCGGTAAGACATTTTTCTCTTCTCCCTGCTACACATCCTCCATGTCGGTCAGACTCAGCCATGCAGACCCGCCCCGCCTTACTCGGTGCCGATGCACTTGCAGCGGGGAGAGTAGTCGGCGCACACACCCACTTACACACGCACACACACTCCTCCGGCTCCTTTTGAAGGCTTAAACAGTCCTTTACACTCGCGGAGCGGTAGTTCAAATCAAGCTTTCCTGGGCGCGCTGGAGCGTCCAGGCAGATTGAAATTTAATTGCGTAAAATGTCCGTTTTTGCTGTCCAGGAACGATGCGCCACCGTTTCACCCGTGTGTTGGTTAATTTCCACGTCGCCTATTTTCATTTCTCCATGTATTTCTCTCTCCTGTCTCCGTCCCCATCCTTCCACTCTCCTCCACTGCCTGCGCCTGAGCCTTAGCCTCCGTCTCTCCCCAACTAGACTCTCGGCAGGCAGGGAATATTCATGCCAACTTATCGATCCTGCGGAGATCGATTCCTGGGCCGGTGGAAGCAGGGAGAGGGGGAGATAGAAGGAGAGAGTAGGTGCACGGAGGAGTACTAACGTACGAGAGGAGAGAGAGAGAAAACAGCACCATTCTCTCGTTTTATTTCACACTGTTTTGCGATCGTGCTTTATTTCATGTAGCCTAAATGATGTGTTATTGACTCGAATTTGAACATCTCTGATTCGCCGTGGTGACTGCTCTTTGGTCTGATTTGCATCCAGAGGACAAGGCTGGAAATAGAGTTCCAGTGACTACATCTCTGTGTCCCATTGCTGCTTGGCTGCTGCACGGTTGAAAGCGGTGGAGCAGAGGGAGTGTGGAGTCAGGGAGGGGGAGGGTGCCGGCCGGGGCTGGGGCGCCGTCTGCGTTTCATCTGCGCTGAAGCGGAATAAAAGGACGCATGGTGGGAGCAGCCAGGCTGGCTTCAGTGTGTCACTGACTGCCGTTGAGAGCTCCAGCTCAGTCCAGCTTCCACTCTTTTCTCAGACATGCAACAGCTGCTCAGCCCTTTCCCCCCACTACATCTTTGGAGAGGGAGGATGCGCTAGGTCTAATGTGTTTTCTCTCTCGTATGAGCACACTGAAGGACTGTAGAGGAAAGGAAAAGTAAGGGAGAATATCGTATGAGGTCAAGGGGCTTTTATTTCAGACGTATTTCAGTATTGTTGTGAGTTATTCACTGCACATACTGCAACTTGAGTATCAGGACGTAATGGTGCATAAATGTTTCTGGTGTGCTCTGTAGCCGATGGATGGGCTCTTAAAGGGGTAGCCCAACCCCTCCCCAGTACACTACTCCCCTCTCATTTCCAGATCAGTTCGAGCACATTTGATTTCAGAGATGCCAGACTTCACCCTTACTTCTCATACCTAGTCAACAGTGTACAGCATGTGACAGTGAAGGAATAGGTGACAGAGAGAAACAGATTGTAGAGGGATGAGGGGGACCTGTTACCCACCTTATCTCTAGAGAGAAGAGAAGGGGTTGGAGGGAAGGCGAGGGGATGGAGCAGGGACCTTGGAGGAGGAGTTTTCGCGCTCTGCACGTTGAAAAATGGCGAATGTCAAAATGAGATAAAAAAAATGTGGAAAGAGAGAGCAGGAGAGAGAGGGAAGTGGGTGAAAGTAAGAGTAGATGACAGAGTGAAAAACGAGGAGGGAGAGGAAAACCCAGTTTGAGCTTGAGAGGTGAGAGTAAACCATGGATGAGCCATTATGTTGTAGCGTCCGGGGTTAGGGCCAGCATCTGAATAAGCAGGCACACTGATGGGATGTGTTCACAGGCTGCTGGATTCCATAGATGGTGGGATAACATTCACAAGGCTATGCTGATTTTATTCCATTTTGATAACAGAACACAAGTTGCTGTCCTTTTCATACTCAGAAGGTTTGTCTCTAAAAGTGTTCAGGGTCAGTTTTACATCCCAGGACTGAAACAGGACTGTTGTTTCTTCAAGAACTGTGGGGTTGCAAGCAACAGGTACAAAAATACCAAGATAGAGTCAACACACCCCAGATGTGTCTTCACTAACTTCAGTTCAGTCTTTGTGTCCTTGATCTTTAATCTGTGCTTTCCCAATCTCCACTGGTAGTTCGCACAGACCATTTTAATTCCCCCCCCCTCACGAAGACACACAAATACAGCTTTTATGGGGAGTTATAGAGCTCTTGACTCGAGCTCTTTAACTGGTAGCGGCTCCTTGACTCCTTTGAATTGGAGCTTTGTGCGGGGTCAGAGGTCACAGCATCAATGTTTGACTCAGCCCCAACTGACCCTTCTCTGCTTCCTCTGTTTTCATTCTCTTTCATGTTACAACAGGCCTCGAGCACTCATGCACAACCCCTGTGGGGGCTCATACACACACACAAACACACACACTGACACATACACATTGTCATGAAACAGATAGACCATCATATACCATAAAACAAGCATGTAAGACCATTTTCCACCTGGATAGTGAGCTGCTCTAACTGATCCAGGTTTGTTCTATTTTTAATGGCACTGTGTCTGTGAAGGTACAGGTCAGGGCCACTGCTCTGTGAACTATTTGTGTGTATGTGTAGTAAAGTGGTTTGTGAAGCCATCAGCATTAACTGGTGTATGAAAGTTTAATGGGACATAGAGGAGAAACCTCAGGTTGATATGATATGATATGATGGGACATCAAGGAGACTGGAGACTGCTTTTTTCTCTCTCTCTCTCTCTTGCTCTCTCACTCACACACACCTAGATTCAGTTCATCTCAGCTATGCACCTTCTTTCACACACCATTAACCACCATCTCCTACAATATACTGTCTAACTCTGTCTCACACACACACACACACCTCAGATTTTAGACTCATTTTATTTCTGTCTCTGAGTTTCACAGTAACATTTATCATACATTTATTCATATTTGTAAACCTCATAACCTTTTCTGGTCATGTAGGGCCAAGCTGATGTTTTTGCTTAAAGCAGCGTTCCAATAAAACGTTCAGTCTTAATCCGTTAATCACCATGTCTGCAGTTTTGTGTTTGTGCTTCAAGGCCACTTTCAAGACATTTTTACACACGTATTGGGTCTTGTCTTCAATGGCTCCATGCATGTGCTTACCCATTTGCTGAAAGAGAGAGACAGCATGTTTATGTGTGTGTGCACAAGCTTGAGCACACGTGCAAACTAGTGTGTGTAGGTATAGATCGGTTTGTGGAGGGGAGCGTGCAAGTCGCAGTGTTAACATGATTGCAAATGACAAAATGTCAACCTGGGTTTGTTAGCAACATAATGGGGAATCAATAGACACGAGAAAGATGTCAATACTACATGCTTTATTGCATTAAGCTACCTCTCTCCTTCTCTGTAGCCTTCTCTCTCCTCTTCCTTTCCCTTTCCCTCCCACTCCCTCCTGCTCTCTGTCACAATACAATTCTCTCTCCCTCAGCTCCTCTCCCTGTGGTAGTAGAATTAGATTGCAGTATATGAGCCAGCCACAGCGTCCTGAATGCAGCAGGCAGATGGCAGAATGCTTCAGAAGCTAATGGGTCCGGCTATTTACGTATATTAGGCTCACGTAGATGCCTTTGACACACTTTGACAACCTGACGAGACGTAGAGCCACAGCATTTTGAAGAAAATTGTAATCATAAGATATTAATACAATCATCTGGCAACAGAAAAGGCTTGTATATGAAAATGTAACCCCATTTCTGAGAATGTAATCACCTGTTCTGGTAGTTATGGCTCTTTTTAAATTGATACATAGCATTTGGTAATTAAACCTGCTACATGGTTCTTGATTAATCGTCAGTGTGTAATAATAACACTGCACTATTTGTGTTATAGCAAAGTCTGAAAATTCCTTTTAATCCTATTAACTGTTTTCCTTTTTTATGGATTTGCACAGGTGTGCGTATGCGCCTGTGGGTTGTATTATTTATATACAGTATGTGGATGTGTGTGTGCATCCATTGATGGTTGAGACTAATGTAGTATTAATGCTGATGAGGTCCCACAGCTCATTAGCAACAGTGAGTGGTATTGTGTCTCTCCCGGGGAACAGGACAGACCAAGACACACACACACACATACATATATACAGTACATCCTCATCAGCCGTTAGCTTATTAATAACCGTTATCACACACACATACAAACACTCTCACACACGCTTTCTCAACACACAATGACCTTTACACATATGCTTTTAAATATGAATTCTCCAACAAAGACACATAGAACATACACAGTAGGACACAGCAAGAAATCATGCAAATGTCTTCATCTGAAGAGCCGTCCATTATTCTTGAATGTGTTCGCTACATATTATATTATTGGAATGGCACACTCACATACACAGACTTACACTCGGAGGATTTTTTTTTATGCACTTGGTTGCTGTGTGCAGTGAAATACAGCCCAGCATTAGTCCTAATCAGAGGCCGGGTGAGCAGGCCACTTAATCAGACCTATCACCTGGAGAACACACACAGAAAGGGATAGATGGAGTGTGTGTGCAGGCAGTTAATCAACACATCAGCAGGAATAAACACATACAAACCACCTGACTCCATTGTGGGTATTGATTTATACCTCCTTCTGTGTTTCTCGGAGCTGCTCTCTCTCTCTCTCTTTCAGCAACATACAGAAGATGTACATACTTAGAACTCATACACACTTGACCTCTAGACGGGGGGACATCCTGTTGTACTCTGAGTGTGTGCTTGGATGCTCGGTCAGTGGTGGCCTGGCCGTGATCAGGTTGGAGTGGGCTTCGCCACATGCCGCCAATCACCCACATCAGACTTGAACTCCAGCTGACCATATTGAACAGTTGATCAGCTGGTGTTAGTGCTGTTTTTCACTTGAGATTGCCTGATTTATTCAAACATCAGCGCAAAGGCTCCACAGCAAACTCCATGCATTTCCCTGGTCAGTTGGAAACAAAGATTCATGCATTTCTTCGTGGTGAAACATGCAAAGCCTGCACAGTCTATATTCTGAGATGACTAGTCTCGTAAACAGACCAACAATGTGTTTTTGCCAGCAGCTGTCTTTTTTGTTGTTGATTGCTGCAGGCTGTCACCTCTGCCACGCTGCTCATGTGCCTGTACACTTAGATAATAAAAAGACCAATAAAACCCACGGGTTTGATTGGGTGTCTCCCCTTAGCCCAGCAGAGGGGACGACTAAATCAGGGGTCCTTCTCTCCATTTCATTTAGCTGATAAGATTTATGGTAATGAAGGGGTCCTATTAACCTTTGAGGTTCCACTGCTGTCCTTCAGAGAGAAGCTCAATGAGAGTGCTTACCGATCGGGTTTTGAAGCAGAGGCAGCGAACATGTCTGCTATAAGCAATGTCACATCATCGTAGATGCACCCTCTGGAGTGCGCACTTACGCAGGACACACACACACATACATACACAACAGAGACTCTCCACACACGCACATACATACACAACAGAGACTCTCCAGAAGCAGCTCAGCCCTCAGAGAGAGTTGAATGCATGTTTAATCTCCCTCCTCTCTTTCTCTTCTCTGCATTTTCCCGTTTCTTTATCCCCTCTATCCTTCCTGCTCTCCATCCTTCTCTCGGCAGGAGCGCTCTGTTCTGAAATTAATCTGTTGTACTTCACCACCTCTTCTCCCTCTCATTCCCTTGTGCAAGCTCTCTAATTCTGCCTTTCTTTTATAAGTGCATAGTCCCACTCTTTTTCTCATTGCTTGTGAAAGCGAAGTGCCAGGATATTAATAATACTCCAGAGTTAACAAAAGAGACATATGATTGATTTAAAAACTTCCAATATTCCAATCAACATTTTACATTATTGCACCAGTCCTCCAATGTGTTGCTAATTACTTCAGCTAGGCTCCCTTTCTACCTGCATCTATCCATACCAACAACATTCAGTGGATGTCTGTAAATATCAAGGGGGGATAGAGAAAGGGGGGTTGACAGAGAGAGGCGTATACCCCTCCTTCTGTACAAGGGCTGCACCCCTCTGTCCCTTTGTCTGCTTGTAAAGGGGACAAGGGAGGAGGCGCAGAGTGGGGGGTGCCAAAGGAATGACTAAGTGACCTCTCTCCCCTTTCTTTTGACGCTCCCATGTTCTGTCCATTTTGTCGTGCACGTCCCTCTCCCTCCCTCCTCTTTCATCCTCTTTCGTTACCCTTTTTTTCAGCCTGGTTAAGTCGCCATGGCTGTTGGCCTCATATGTCCTGTCGTCGTGCCCCCCCCCTTCTCTCTCTGCCTGCATCTTCGGCAGCAGCAGCCTGGTTGCCAAAGTGTCTGTAGGACACATTAAGGCCCATAAAAGCCTAGTCTGTGGCCGCACTCTTAACCACCAGTCAGAGGTAGTGTACAAAAGTGACTTTAAATGAGCCTGTGATTACCCTGGAACATGGAGAGATACTGAAGTGGCCAAGAGAGTGTGAGACAAGGCCAGAGCGTCAGAAAGAGGGGAAGAAAGAGTGGCTCTTGGATGTTTTTTGAGTCTCTTAAGGAAAATTGAACTGAAACAAATATTTGTTTCTCCCACAGCTTGGAACTAAAAAGACTACCTGAGTGGAACAAACGATGAAAAGTTATAACCGAAATTTCCTGCCGCCCAACCCCTTCATCACAAACTGTTCGCCCCTCCCCTCCCTGTCCACCCCTCTCCCTAATTGGCCACATGCTGCCTTGAGTGACAAGTGTAATCATCAGTCAAATTATGATGGGGGGAGAAGGTAGAGGCCAGGGGAGGTGGAGGAGGAAGAGAGGAACAGCAGAAGGTGGTGGTGGGGTTGAAACGAAGTGCTTTGATCAGAGATAGAGAGGGGGTGAGCGGGCAAACAGACAGAGGACATGGAAACCTGCTGTCCACACACCTGCTGCTTGGGCATGGGCAACATTAGCGCCTTCAGACCGCAGTGTACTATAGAACATCACAGACAAGCTTTCTAACAGCTCTCTGTAACCAAAACTAATGGGAAAAATGTGTATTCATTATGGATACAATGTAAATAGTTTTGAACTTGGATTTCTGCTTTTCATTTAAAACCGAATAGCACCAAACCTCCTCTGCTGTCATTGTAATTTCAACACAGACTAGAACAATGAATTCACAGGGTGTGGTAGCAGCATGGCCTTTGATTCTCGCTTGGACACACCAGGCCTGGTCCGTGATATATTTGGATGTACTTTGTTAGTGAGAGCAGATGTTAGCTCTCCAGCCAGCTAATGAGGTTTACAGTAATTAGGAGTGCTGATGAAGCGCTTTGATTCTCCGGCTGTGGCGGCCCTCTCATTAGCGGCTAGCTAGCTAGCGCTGCAGCAGGCGCTCCAGTCACATCCTATTAGGCGGCTCAATGTACACTCTGAATTAGGAGCGGGAGATTAAGTGGAGATGAAAACTGTCTGCGTACACACACAGGGAACTGCACACACACAAATTCTGACTGTTTTAAAAAGACCAGTAAAGTCCACATACACTCCCTGTTAATGAGGTTAGTAGAAGAAAATTCCTCATCTGGAACTAACCAAAAATTTAATACAATACTAATTGGAGCCAGTGTTGCACTGAACATGAAGCATACCTCAAACCTTGCATGTGCCAAGTTTTAGTCTTGGTGAGAGCCGCTGATCAGAAAAAGAACAAATGGAACAAAGAGTAGGGGAACAGAATCAGTTCAGTTTGTTCATGTGTGTTTGTGTGAATCTCCCAGTGCCTAATCCAGGTGGTAGAATATTTCCCTGTGTTTCCTACAAATTAACGAAAACAGAAAGACAACCTTGAAATTACTCCGACACCCATTTTCCATTCTGTTCTTCACCTCACCGTCAATATTCGCTACATGCTCCCCTCCACACTCTCTCTCTCGTCTTTTGTGTGATGGAGTGATTATTGAGGACGTGGCTCCTGTGTTTAACGCTGGTTGATGAAGTCTGCCTTTGTCTGTCTGTGCTAACCTGTCGCAAACGGGACACCGCTTATAGCAAAATCAATACACAGAGTAGAAGAGAGAGAGGCCTGGCAAGGGAGGAAGAGAAAAGAGGGAGGGGGTGGAGTGGCATTCGAAGGTAGACAAATGCAACAAGGCAGAGGAGAGGGAGGAGGAAGTTGTTGGAAAGAAAAAGAAAGAGAGCGAGGTGGAAGGAAATTTGAATACTTGACTCCAGCGCTGCTGAAATCTGATGGATGGTGAATGGCTTGTGTCACTCATAGTGCCTGTGTTTATGTGTGTGTGTGTGTGTGTGCGTGTGCGTGTGTGTGTGTGTGTGTGTGTGTGTAAATCAGGGTGTTTATATGATTATGTTTGTCTTGGTTGTGCGTGGCCTTGACCGAGGGGCAGTTATATCACTTGTAGTGTGTGCATATGATTGTTTAAGTGCGTGTACATGAGCAGGATGAGACAACCTCTATCTGTGTGTGATGGTGTGTGTGTGTGAGCATCATTTGCTTCCACTCTCCAGAGTTGAAGCCGCTGTGAAGGGGAGAGGGGAGAGACAGAGGGACAGGGAGGGAAACAGAGGAGAGAAACATAGGATGGGGTAGGGGGGCAGTTGTGTGAGAGAGGCACAGCTGGGAAATGAGAAATGCAACCCCCCTCCCTGTATACCACCACCTTACACTCACACATACAGCGTACGCGCACGCACACAC
>JAPMOB010194123.1:0-14028 GCA_029875015.1 Lepomis gibbosus
ATACTTTGTCAGGCAGTAGCTTTTGGAAATGTTATATTTTAACTAAATGTATTTTCATTGTTAGATACTCCTGGACCAACTGGGCCAATTAAGATCAAAGAGCTGACCAAGGAGTCTATCACCATCTCTTGGGAAGCCCCAACCGTGGATGGCGGTGCTCCTGTCAACAACTACATCATTGAGAGGCGCGAGGCCTCCATGAGAGCCTACAAGACCGTCACCTCCAAGTGCAATAAGACATCCTACAAGATTGACGGCCTGATGGAGGGCATGCTGTACTACTTCCGGGTCCTCCCTGAGAACATCTATGGTGTCGGTGAGCCCTGTGAGACTCCTGACGTCATCCTGGTTTGTGAGGTGCCTCTGCCACCACATAAGCTGGAGGTGATCGATGTCACCAAGACCACAGTCACCCTGGGCTGGGAGAAGCCCGAGCATGATGGTGGCAGCAGACTGACGGCCTACGTCATCGAAGCCTGCAAGTTTGGCACCGACAAGTGGATGAAGGTGGCCACACTGAAGACCACAGACTTCGAACACACCATCGAGAAGCTGAATGAGGGAGAGCAGTACTTGTTCAGAATCAGAGCAATCAACAGCAGAGGTGCCGGCGAGCCCAAAGAGCTTGTTACAGCCATCACTGTACAGGAGCAGAGAGGTAACAGACGCAAAACAGTTCCTGCAAGCAGACAGTTAAAGTTACAAATACATGAAGGAAAATGTGACGCTGCTGTTCTTGGCTCCAGAAATCCGTACATGTTGAAGATTTGTCGCTCTGCCATAACATTTAGTACAACACAGCTCACAATTTATTTCCCAACTGTTGTTATAATCTGTGATTAATTGAGTTTTGGTGTCTCTCTTTCCTTTCCAGTAATGCCTGTAGTGGACTTCTCCAGTATTCCTCAGAAGGTTGTCAATGTCCTGGCCGGTAAGACTCTGGAGCTGGACCTGCCCATTATTGGCAGGCCTCCTCCCGTCTGCTCCTGGTACTTCAATGATAACAAGATCAAATTCTCAGACCGTATCAAGGTCAAGAGCACTGGAAAGTTCTCCAAACTGACCGTGTCTGACACCACCATCGACGACACTGGTGACTATTCCCTGGAGGTGAAGAACGCTGTTGGTGTTATCACAGAGGTCATCAAGGTCATCATCCTCTGTAAGGAACCATACCTCTTTGTTATTTTAGTTTCATTGTTTATTGCTGATGCATATCAAGAGCAGGATAATACAACAAAGTCAAGCTGATTCATTCATAAATTGACAATATTACAATCAATCCCTATTTTTAACTATTTTATTAACATTTACCTTTTAGCCAATCGAGCTGGCTGTAAACACTAATTCTGTAAATCCCCTTTTACCAGCTAAACCTGATGAACCAAAGGGACCCATCAGATTTGATGAGATTGATGCCACCACGGTCACCTGCAGCTGGGATCCTCCAGTCAGAGACGGCGGAGCTCCCATCAGCGGCTACATGGTGGAGCAGCGTGATGCTCACCGACCTGGCTGGGTGCCTGTATGCGACTCTGTTAGCCGACCAACTTTCAAGTTTGAGAACCTGATTGAGGGAGATGAGTATGTCTTCCGTGCAGCTGCGATTAATAACTACGGCACTGGAGAGTTCCTGCAGTCTGAGATCGTCACCTGCAAGAGCTTGAAAAGTAAGACTTCTGGCTTTTTAAGGTTAAGGTTACACGTTTAGCCGATACTACTATATAGACAGAATTACATCAACAGAAGTAGAGTAAGATGTTTCTCCTCCTCCATAGATGTGCCTGGACCTCCTGGCCGTCCAACCATCTTTGATGTTTCTCGTGACGGCATGACCGTGGCCTGGAACCCGCCAGATGAAGACGGCGGCCTTGAGGTTTCTGGATACATTATCGAGCGCAAAGAAGTCAGATCTGACAGATGGGTACGTGCCAACAAGAATCCTGTCACCATGACCAGATACAGGTCGACAGAACTGACAGAGGGTCTGGAATACGAACACAGAATCACCGCCATCAATGCCAGAGGACTGAGCAAACCAAGTCTGCCATCCAAACCAGCAGTGGCAACAGATCCCATCGGTAAGAGAACAGTTTGTAAAAAGCTTTTTTATTTATATATGATTTTTAGGTAAATTTAAGAGTTCATGTCTTGGCATTAAAAGTCTCACAGAGCAGGCAGAGACTCAGCAGCAGCTAGAAATACTGACATGCTTGTCTTCCCCGCTCAGATCCACCTGGCTGTCCTCAGAACCCGAGGATCACTGATACCACAAAGTCCTCTGTGTCGCTGGCTTGGAGTCCTCCTGATGATGAGGGAGACGCAAGGGTGGACGGTTACCTGATTGAGATGCAGAAGGTGGGCACCATGCCCTGGATCAAGTGTAACACCACACCATCTCTAATCTGCGAGTACACGCTGACCAACATGCCACAAGGAGAGGAGTTCAAATTCCGTGTGATGGCTTGCAATGCCGGGGGCTCTGGAGAGCCTGCTGAAGTACCTGGAACCGTCACTGTGACTGAGATGCTCGGTAAGGACACAGAGGTTACCTTATCTACACCTACACTAAGATCATCTACATAAATTTAAAACTAATACAGAATAACACTTCCTTTTGTAACTTTCATTGTTCACCAGAATCTCCTGACTACGAGCTGGAGCTCAAATACAAAGATGTGTACGTCGTCCGCCACGGGGGAGTGGTTAGACTCTCTATTCCCATCAAGGGTAAACCTCACCCAATCTGCAAGTGGTCGAAGGATGGTGGTGCAGTCTCCACTAAGGCCATGATTGCCTCCACCGAGGATGCCAGCGAGCTGGTGATCAAGGGAGCAGAGAGAAGCGACTCAGGGGTGTACGACCTCCTGCTGGAAAATAGGGTTGGCAAGAAGAAGGCCCAAATCAAGGTGAAGGTCATCGGGCGTCCAAGCGCTCCAGAGGGACCACTGGTCTTTGAGGAGATCCAGGCCAACTCTGTCAAGGTGTCCTGGAAGGTGCCTGCGGACGACGGAGGCTCAGAGATCCTGGGTTACATCATAGAAAGACGCGAGGCAGCTAGAAACGCCTGGTACACTGTGGACTCTAGAGTGACTGACACTCAGCTGCTTGTCAAGGGACTGAAGGAGGGAACAGAGTACCACTTCAAGGTCACGGCTGAAAACTCCTTTGGTATCAGCTCCTCTCTGAAGTCGGAGCAGCCACTCGTGCCCAAGACTCCTCTCTGTAAGTACTCCAATTCTTCAGTTCTAAGTATGAGACAGTATGAGATCAATAACTAATGAAAATCATGTGTGTTTCTCAAACCAGGTCCCCCTGAGCCTTCAAGCACCCCACCAGAGATCATGGACGTCACAAAGAGCTCTGTGGCGTTAGCCTGGTCCAGACCAAAGGACGACGGCGGTTCTGCCATCACTGGCTACTTTGTTGAGTACAAGGCGGTGTCTGATGAGACGTGGTCCCGCCACCAGACTAAGATCACCTCCACCATGTTTACTCTGCCTGGACTCACTCCTGACGCAGACTACCAGTTCCGCATTGTTGCTGTCAACAACATCGGCGAGAGTGAGGCTGGTCCGGTGTCTGACCCAGTCACATGCAAGGATCCGTTCGGTGAGTCTCCTCTGCTAATAAATATAATTACTTATTAATTCATAGCACCGTAATAATTATAGTGGTTGACAATCAGATGTTAAATCTAATCAATCAGCGTTTAACAGACAACAAAACCAGAACTGTCCAGAACAGTAACTGTTAACTAAGCTAACATGTTTTTATATTTCTTTCTTTCTAGACAAGCCAAGCCAACCAGGTGAGATCGACACAGTGAACGTGACAAACAACTTCATCACCATCCGCTGGCAAGTTCCAGAGTGTGATGGTGGAAAGGAGGTCCTGGGCTACTGGGTGGAGTACAGGAAGTCCATTGAGAGCACCTGGAAGAAGTGCAACAAGCAGAGGCTGAAGGAAAAGGAGTTAACCATACCTGGACTGGCTGAGGCCACAGAGTACGAGTTCAGAGTGTTTGCTGAGAATGAGACAGGAATGAGTAGACCTCGTAGGACTGCCACATGCATCAAGACCAAACTGAGCGGTGAGTACTCTGACATATACTGTCTGAAAATAAGAGTAACTTTACTATGAGACATTGCTAAATGTAATACATGTGTTTACTAAATATGCCTCATTGTTTTGTACTTACAGTTGAAGCTAAACCAAGCCTGAGAAAGGAAATGGATGAAGTAACTGCCAAACTTGGCCAGCCTGCTGTCATGAAGTGCCAGATTATTGGCAGGCCTTGTCCTGACATCAAGTGGTATCATGCTGGCAAGGAGATTGTTGAGTCCCGCAAGTACGAGATGAGCTCTGACGGCCGCAACCACTCCCTGTCTATAATGACTGACCAGCAGGAGGATGAAGGAGAGTACACCTGCAAGGCCATCAATGATGCCGGAGAAGCTGAGACCTCAGGAATTCTGGTGCTGGAGGCTGCTTCGTCCTTCCATCCCGACTACCCACTGAAGGAAACGTACTATGCTGGCCTGGGAAGCACTCTGCGCATCCATGCCGTCTACATCGGCCGTCCTGAGCCAAAGATCATGTGGCTGCATGGGGCGAAGACCCTGGAGAACACAGAGGACATCAGCATTGAGACTACCGAGCACTACACACACCTGATCATCAAGAACGTGCAGCGCAGAGTCCATGGAGGCAAATACAGGATCAGACTGCACAATCACTTCGGCAGGGCTGACACCGCATTCAATGTTGAAATTTACGGTATGCTCGTGAATACTTACTGCAGTTACATGCAACAAAGCATGTGTTTTGAAGGTGATATAATATTTTCCATGTAATACCTTTGTTTCCAGACAAACCTGACATACCTCAGGGTCCCATTGTGCTGGACGCCCTCCTGAAGAACTCTGTCATCATCAGCTGGAAGCCTCCCAAGGATGACGGAGGCTGCATGATCACCAACTACATCGTGGAGAAGCGTGAGGACAAGGAGGGCACAGAGTGGGAACTGGTGTCGTCATCCATCAATGGAACATCTTGCCGTGTGCCAAACCTCATTGACAGCGCCGGATACTTCTTCCGTGTATATGCCCAGAATCGCTATGGCAACAGCGAGCCACTGGAGCTCACTTCACCTATCCTTATCAAGAGCCAACTGGGTATGATGTAGAATTCAATATCTATTTATGTTTAAAGTACTTCATAAATTCAAGGTTACAATGTAATCGTAGAACTGTAATACACGCTGGAACTGACAATGGTTTCTGATTTATAAATTCCTGTCTACAGAGAAACCATCACCACCTCTGTTGCCAGTTGTTTCTGGAATCACCAAGGACTCCTGCGTGGTTTCCTGGAATCCTCCACTGAGCGATGGCGGCTCCAAGATCAAGAGCTACTGCCTTGAGAGCAAGCACAAGAAGGGAAAGAAGGAATGGAGCGAATGGACTCCAGTGTCCACAGACGAGATCAAACAGACGGTGTTCTCCGTCAAGCGTCTGACCGAGGGCATCGAGTACATCTTCCGTGTGAAGTGCGAGAACCTGGGAGGACAGAGCGACTACAGCGAGGAAACTGCTCCAATTGTTCCAGCCATAGCCGTCGAGGTCCGTGCTCCTGCCTTCAAGGAAGAGCTGAGGAACATGAGTGTCAAGTACAAGAGCAATGCCACCCTTGTCTGCAAGATCACAGGACAGCCCAAGCCTGTAATCAAATGGTTCAGACGAGGAAAGGAGATCCACTCTGATGGAAAGAAGATCAAGATCCAGGAGTTCAAGGGAGGTTATCACCAGCTGGTCATCACCGAGGCTGATGAGGAAGACTCCACTGTGTACCAGATCAGGGCCACCAACCAGGGAGGATCCATCTGTGCTACAATATCTCTGGATGTTGAAAGTAAGCTCACAGATTTCACTGTTTTCGAGCACCGACTTCTACAAAACTGTTAAATTATTTAACTTTTTAAAAATTCAAATAGAACATGACATCTAACTTAAACTTTTTCTCTTTTTCCAGTCCCTGCCAAGATCCAACTGCCAAAGAACCTGAAGGACAAGGAAGCCATACCTGCCCTGCGTGGAGAAGTGGTCAATATCAAGATTCCTTTCGGTGGCAAACCGGATCCTGTCATCACATGGCAGAAGGGACAAGATCTCATTGACAGCAATGGCCACTACCAGGTCATTGTCACCAGATCATTCACTTCTTTGGTGTTCCCCAACGGAGTGGAGAAGAAGGATGCTGGTTTCTACATTGTCTGTGCCAAGAACAGATTTGGCATTGACCAGCAGACAGTTGAGCTGGATGTCGCTGATGTGCCTGATCCTCCACGTGGTGTCAAAGCCAGTGACATCTCCAGAGACTCGGTCACACTGAACTGGCTGGCTCCAGCAAATGACGGCGGCAGCAGGGTCATCAACTACATCATTGAGAAGTGCCCCACCACTGCTGAGAGGTGGCAGCGTGTTGCCCAGTCCCGTGACACCCGCTACACTGTCATCAATCTGTTTGGAGGAACCGGCTATCAGTTCAGAGTCATCGCTGAGAACAAGTTTGGGCAGAGTGCTCCATCTGAGACCAGCGGACCTGTCATGACCAAGGAAGACAAATCAAGAGTTCTGCTGTATGATAGGGAGGTTGATGATACTGGACGTGTTCCTAGGGGCAAGGCTCCACACTCAGATGCTAAGAATCTGCACAACAAATATGCAATTGCAGAGGAATTGAGCAGAGGTCAGTTTGGCATTGTCCACCGCTGTGTTGACATCAGCTCTGAGAAGACCTACATGGCTAAATTCGTCAAAGTGAGAGGCGCTGATCAAGCAATAGTCAAGAAGGAAATCGCAACACTGAATCTGGCCAAACATACTAACTTCCTCCTCCTCCATGAGTCTTTCGACAGTCCTGAGGAGCTGGTGATGATCTATGACTTCATCTCCGGTGCCGACATCTTTGAGCGCCTCAACACATCTGAGTTTGAGCTTCATGAGCGGGAGATTGTCAGCTATATCAGGCAGATCTGCTCAGCTCTTGAGCTCCTGCACTCTGAGAGCTACGGACACTTTGATATCAGACCTGAGAACATTGTGTACACAACTAGAACCAGCTCTAATGTGAAAATTATTGAGCTGGGCCAGGCCAGACACCTGACACCTGGAGAGCAGATCAAGATTCAGTACACTACTGCAGAGTACGCCGCCCCTGAGATCCACCAGTGTGACATGGTTAGCTCTGTCACTGACATGTGGTCTGTTGGTGTCCTTGCCTATGTGCTCCTCAGTGGACTTAATCCATTCACAGCAGAGACCAACCAACAGATGATTGACAACATCTCTAATGCAGCCTACAGCTATGACGACGAGTCCTTCAAGCAGGTCAGTGTTGAGGCATTAGACTTCACAGACCGCCTAATGACCAAGGAACGTAAGCACCGTATGACTGCTGCTGAGGCTCTGGCGCATCCTTGGCTGTCCAAGCCTGCAGAGGAGATAAGCACTAGAGCAATCCCAACTGGAAGGCATAAGAGATACTACCAGACAATGGTGAGGAAAGAGTGGGCCACTGTGGTCTCTGCAGCCCGTGTGGCCAGCGGCGGCTCCATCAGGTCCCAGCGGGGTGTCTTTGTCGCCAAGGTGAAGATTGCTCCATTTGAAAACGGTCCTGTTGGAGGCCAGATTGGCCATGCAGTGGTGAATGAGGGAGACAGTGTGAAGTTCACCTGCAACATTGAAAACTATGATAGCACCACTGAAGTGACGTGGTACTGTGGCGTCAGACAACTTGAAGCTGGTGACAAATATGAGATTGAATATGATGACGGCTTGGCTGTAATCACCATCAACAAGGTCACAAGAGCAGATGATGGCACTTACAGATGCAAGATTGTGAATGAGTACGGTGAGGACAGTGCCTACGCAGAGCTGTTTATAAACAGCGTTAGATCTTACCGCGACTTCTTCACCACCCGTGTGGTCAAGAAAACGAAGCGCAGAGTTGACACTGCCAGAATGCTCCAGAAGCCACCGGAGTTCACCCTTCCTCTGGTCAACCGTACAGCCTACCTTGGTGAGGACGTGCGCTTCGGCGTCACCATCACCGTTCACCCTGAGCCTCGTGTCATCTGGCACAAATCAGGACAGAAGCTCATTCCTGGACACGATGACAAGAAATACACTTTCATCACTGACAAGGGTCTGTACCAGCTCATTATCCACAGCCTTGAGGAAAGTGATGATGCTGAGTACAGTGTTGTGGCCCGCAACAGGTACGGTGATGACAGCTGCAAGGCTCGTCTCACTGTTGTTCCTCGACCTAAACCAGCAGACCTCACCCTGAGGCCCATGTTCAAACGCCTGCTCGCAAATGTCGAGTGCAAGGAGGGCCAGAATGTGCGCTTTGAGATTCGAGTATCCGGCCATCCCACACTGAAGTGGGAGAAGGATGGCATGCCTTTGGCCTTTGGACCATCTATTGAGGTTGTCCATGAGGGTCTGGATTACTTCATCCTTCATGTGAAAGACACTCTCCCCGAAGACTCTGGTGTGTACAGAGTTACTGCAACCAATTCTGCTGGATCTGCCAGTTGCCAGGCCACGCTCAAAGTAGAACATGTTACTCATGTAAAGAAAGAATATGAGCCCAGTGCAAAGGAGAAGGAACAGCTAGCTCAGAAGGAGGAACTAGACAAAAAGGTGAGGCTGTCTCAGATTATGGCTGGCACTGTTATTACACCTCTACCACCTGCAGCAGTACAAGCTGTCAGGGAGGCAGCCACCATGTTCAAACCTGCTGTGACAACTAAGAAGGGTGAGAAGACTGAGGCTGAGATCCAGAAAGAACAGGAGGAGAAGAAGAAGCGGGCCGATGAGAAGAGGCTGCGTATGCCCTATGTCGTCCCCACTCCTCGTGTCATAAACCCAGCTGTTCTTGAGGAGGACGTGGAAATAAAACACTTCAAGCCACTCTCGGACATGAAATGGTACAAGAAGCTGCGAGATCAGTATGAGTTCCCTGAGCCTATGGACAAAATCAAGCAGAAGAGGATGAAGCGCATTCGCCTCTCCAGGTGGGAGCAGTTCTATGAGGTGCCCATCAGGATCAAGGACCAGTATAAGCCTAAGTGGCGCATCTCGGCCTTGACTCAAGATGACTTGGAGACCGTGAGGCCTGCAAGGCACCGCACTCCTTCCCCTGAGATGGATGCCTACCACAGGATCAGGAGGAGGTCCCTGGGTGACCTGTCAGACGAGGAGCTGCTGCTGCCTGTGGGTGAATACCTGTCCATGAAGAAAACTGAGGAGGAGAGGCTTCGTCTGGAGGAAGAGCTGGAGCTTGGCTACTCTGCGTCTCCACCTAGCCTCAGCCCAGTTCGCTTTGAGCTGTCTGCCCTGCGTCCCTCGTCTCCTAAAAAAGTTTACAGTGAAGAAGAAGAGGGAGAAGAGATCCGCAGATATGACTCCTACAGAGTTCCATCTAAATATGAGGCTGGCCCAAGTTTTGTTGATCTCCGCCAGCGTCACGACAAAGTCACACACAGAGCTCCAAGACAGAAGCAGAAGGTGTATGAAGAGAGGGAAGATCAGGAGCTGCTGCGCCCACCCAAAACTGCTCAGAGAATCTCCTCTTACAAGAGTGAACTCAGACGCATGGAGTTTGAGGAGAAGACTCGTATTTCCAAAAAGGAATCAACTGTCACTGTTGCGACCTTCTCTGAGGACATTGAATCTGAGCACATAACAGGTTTTACCTCAGAATATATTCCCAAACCCATCAAGAAGCTGTCAATGCCTGAACCTGAGAGGTCTCCTACCTCAGGAAAGGCTGTTAAGGCCGAAGTGACCCTTCCAAAAGTTGACTTTGCGTCCAGGTATGAGGAGAGAAAGCAGGCTCTGAGATCAGAGAGAAGATCAGTGGAGAGGAAGTATGAAGTGGTGACACAGGCTCCCTTCAGCCTTGACCACGCCCCACGTATTACCATCAGGATGCGGTCTCATCGTGTACCCTACGGCTCCAACACAAGGTTCACCCTGAATGTCCAAGCCAAACCAGAACCTGAGGTCAAGTGGTTCCACAACGGAAAAGAGATTAATCAGAGCAGCAAATACCACATGACTAACATCAGTGGAGTTCTGACTCTCCAGATCATCAACTGTGTGACTGAAGACTCCGGCACTTACCGTGTGGTCTGCAGGAACGACAAAGGAGAGACTTCAGACTATGCCACACTGGATGTAGCAGGAGCAGAATACGCTGCCTTCTCTTCAGCCCGCAAAGACGAGGAGCCTCCATCCTCCCATCTGCCAGAGATGACCAGAACTGAGGTATATCACGTGTCCTCCTCTAAAACGACTGTGAAGGAAACTGTGACTGAAACTGTGAAAGAGTCCACTACCGTTGTCGAGAAGCCAAGGGAGAAGCCTGGTGTTCCTGCCAAGTTCCTGACCAAGCCACAGTCCCTGACTGTAGAGGAGGGAAACCTCGCCAGATTTGACTGTGATGTGGAGGGCGAACCAGCACCTTCTGTCACCTGGCTGCACGAAGGACAAGTTGTTAGTTCCTCTGCCCGTCACCACGTTGTCTCTACTCAGCACAACTCCCACTTTGAGATCTCTGCTGTTGAGATGTCGGATGAAGGCAGCTACACTGTGCTGGTGGAAAACGCTGGAGGTAAACAAGAGGCCCATTTCACTCTGACCATCCGCAAGTCTGAGTCCAAGGAGAAAGTAGTGGCCCCCCCTAGAATCACCTCTCCAGAGGCAAAGTCCCCTCTTGCCAAGTCCCCTGAACCAGTCAAATCTCCTCAGAGAGTCAAGTCCCCTGAGCCAATCAAGTCGCCTCAGAGAGTCAAGTCTCCAGTCTCCCCAAAATCTCCAACACCAAAATCCCCAACGCCCAAGTCCCCTACTCCCAAATCCCCAACTCCCTCTGAGAAGGAACGGGTGACCTCTCCAATCAAGTCACCAAAAAGAGTGATGTCTCCAACTCTTGAAAAGAAGCCGTCCTTCTCTGTTGGGCTGAGCGACGTCACTGCAGCCTCTGACGCTGTCGTCAAGCTCTCAGTGAAGCTGACAGGAGAGCCCAAACCTGCAATCTCATGGATGAAGGATGGAAAGGTAACACACTCTACTACTGCAACAATTCTACTTTTTAATTAAATTATTTACAGATAAAAAAGTTACGGAAATGTATGTGACATATTGGTTGGTTATTAAATAAATAAATCGGCTTTTTCTGATTGGCAGGCTCTGTCTCAGGGTGGGAAGTATGAGATCTTTGAGGAGCATGGCTCGGCTTATCTTGAGATCTATGAATCAGAGGTCTCTGATAGCGGGGTGTACAAGTGCACTGCTACAAACAGTGCTGGAGCAGTGACAACAGCCTGCTCTGTCACTGTACAGGGTAAGATAACGCCGGCTTCTGGAAGCAATTACTCTCCTTCATTAACCTGCAGCTAAAACGTTCAGTTTCTACTATAAAGGCTCTCATTTATTTCTGTTTTAGGCTCCAAAACAAAAGCTGTAATGTCTGAGGGAGTTATGAAACGGCGGTCAGATGCTCCCCACTTCTTGGTGCAGCCCAGATCCCAGAATGTGAACGAGGGACAAAATGTCAGATTCACATGTGAAATTGCTGGAGAGCCTTCTCCTGAAGTGGAGTGGTTGAAAGACAACACGACTGTGAGTAGTTTTCTCCAGAAGGTTATTTGTTTCATGATAAAGTCAAAATGTTCTTTGCAGTGGTATTAAAGCTATTTAAAGGTAAACAACAGAAACCTGTGCAGCTAACTTAACACAACACTTTCTCTCTTCTCTTGGCAGATATCTGTCACATCAAACATTAGACTGAGCCGCTCGAACAATGTGTTCACTCTGGAGATATTTGAAGCCACAGTCGCAGACAGTGGGAAATACACGATAAAAGCCAAAAATCAGTTTGGACAGTGCTCTGCGACATCCTCCCTCAATGTCCTCAGTAAGTATCCACTGCATGATGACTGAACACAGTTAAACACACTGTGTGTTTAATTGGCTTGGATATTAAACTACTTAGTAAAACGAGACTTGGATTGCACCAAAGCAAATGTCTTAAATTCAACATTCAGATCCAAGGCACTTGAGCACCCCTGCTGACACTGAGTGTATGCGTGCACTATACTGTACTTGTGCACATTGTGATATGAGCCATGTGCTTGTCATTTGCATTCTCGCAGCTGAGGAAACAACCAAAATGGTTATTGTGGAGCAAAGAGCTTCTACTGATGCAGCTGCCAGCATGCAGAAAAGTTTATCGGCCTCATCAGTTCGTATGGAAGCAGCTTCCATGCGGGCCGGCAGTTACAGCAGCAGCTCCCGCTCTGCTGCTGCCGAGTTTGCGTTTGAGAGCACGTCTGCAACTAGCATGTCTGCCATGATGGCTGAGTCAATGGTTTCCATGAGCTCCAGCAGCCAAATGATGGAAATGTCTTCTCACTCGCATGTCGAGGCCTCCTCCTCGCTGAGGGCCCTCACCATGGGGGTTAAACGAGGTGAGATGCATTTTACAAGTTGCCTGAATCTGTAACTTAAATTCAGAATAACAGGAGGTGGGCCTTGAAAGGTTTGAGCATCTTGGTGAGTAAATGTCACATGTAAAGACGAATGTGATGAAGTCCTGCTTGTTTGAAGACGAGATTCAGTTTGTTCCTCTCACGTCATCATGAGTTGACATTTGATTTATGATTACATTCCAGTTATGAAAAATAAGCCACAGATTTCATCAAAAAGATGTGAACATGGAACAGTAAAACAGTGGTGGTTTTCAGAAACCCTGAAAGCCTTTTCAGGTCTGCAAGAGTCCACAGAAAAGAAGATGTTAAGCTGTAGTCATCAGACAGAAGTCAATTGTGCCAATAAACGGTGTTAACTCACTGTTCATTTAGCAATCTGTCCAGCTAATTCATTTCAGATACGAGGCAAAAGGTGGTGCTGTCCGCTTACTTTATTTCATCATGGAATAAAGAAAAGTCTAAAGATAACATCAGAAATTGGACACACATGGTTTTGGCTGAGCAGTGATGACAGGAAAACTCTGGCGGATATTAATGTTGGTAAATGACAGATAAGACCTTTATGTTTGGGTAGAAAATGAGCAAGTAGATGCTTTCTCCTTCCAGCGGCCATCTTTGTCTGGTTGGGAAGAAAAGGTTAAATATCTACTTTATTACGTACGATAAAAAGCTTGTTTCTTATCAAGAGTCAGAAGGGATTTTAAAAGATGTCCAAACCACAATGACACCATCTGTCTGGGTTTGAACTTCAGTAAAATGTGGCTAATTTCTGTGACTGTTAAGTAATCACATGTCCTCGTCATGCATTTTTTCACCAATGCAAAACCTCCTTCACTGACTGTCGTTGGCTCCGTTAACAGGCGTTCCACCAAAGATCGAGGCTCTTCCAGAGAGCGTCAGCGCCGAACCGGGAAAGTCCCTGACTGTGGCGGGGGTGTTCTCCGGAGACCCGGCACCCTCTGTCCAGTGGGTCCGCTCCAATCGGACCCTCCCCAACGGGGACGAGCGGTACCACGTGGAGAACACCGCTGACCTCTCCATCTTCACGATCTCTGCGGTGAAGGAGGCCGACGCCGGAGCGTACACCCTCCGACTGTCCAACGAGTTCGGCTCCGACTCGGCAACTGTCAACGTTCACATTCGGTCCATGTAAAAAAATATAAAAAATCGTTAATTTATATCCCCCGTTTCCCTCATCCAGAACCTTTTCATTTAGTGAATTAGCAACAATAATACTTGATAAAGATCTGGATTTCTGTTCTTGTAAATATGAACTATTTTTGTACCAAACTTGACATTAATTTATGCCAAACTAGACTAAAGTCTAAAGTTGTTATAAAATGTGCCATATTGGACAATTAAGACTTTTGAGGATTTTTGAACCACTTTTCTGTGACATGTACATAATGTATATAGCCGAATTTAACGGTTATGGGAAATGTATGCATTGTTATTTATGACAATAT
>JAPMOB010194184.1:0-11153 GCA_029875015.1 Lepomis gibbosus
TGCCCTGAACATTGTTGATTTTTTGTTGTTCTTACTATTGTTATTACAAACATGAAAATAATTGAATGACAAACAACATATTAATTACTTTCCCAGGTAACAAAAAAGCCATGTGAAAAGTAACTATATTTAACTAATGAGTGAATATTCCTCCCAGAAACTGTGTGAAGCCAGAGATTTTTTTTTTTTTTGGATGGGGCACTTAATAAGTGGGCGGTATGTAGTGAGGCTCTCATGCATTCTTTATTGCTTTTAAATATTTTTCTCATGTAGATCAACTTATTAAATATCATACCTGCTGAGTCAACACACATGTTTCAGTCTTACCTCCTCATTTGTGTCTTTTGGGGGGAAGTAACCTATTTAAATGTGTTTGTGGCCCCTTTTCATCTCAGTGATAAATTAATGCATTTTAATTCAGTTATTGACTGGACTTTATTAGCTCATCTGTTAATAACTTACCATATCATAACTCAGTGTTTCCCACAGAATGACACTGTAACTGTGGCGCAGCTATATTCTAACGTCGACTTAGCTCTCCTTATTAGCTAGGCTCCTTACATGCTTGCTAATAACTTTTTTAAAACTGGATCGCTGACATTGACAGCTTTGTGTTGGACTGATTTGTGCAGCTGTGTTCATGAGGGTGAGAGAGAGCGAGGGACGGGTGAGCGAGAGAGAGAGAGAGGGACGAGGGACTGCATTAGGTTACTGATTTGCTGGAAATATCCCCTCGAACGTCTGACAGACAGAGAACAGGATAAGACGAGGAGGTGCTCATGCCGGGGGAAAATTAAACTAACCGACAACACCTGTCATCAGGCACAAATTTCACGACAAATGTTAACACGTTAACTTCAGCACCTCTGATAAAGTGCCGCTTACATCCTCAACAGAGAAAGCCGGGGCTTCAGTTGTTAACGTAACTCCGGACAGCAGAAAATCCCTCTTGTAAATATGTGACCACTGTGATAACAAGATGTTCACGGTGTATTCATCAAAGAAATAAACACTACTACACAGTAGTACCAAGAAAGACCTCAGAACGCCCCCGTTGGGAAACACTAGCTTAGAATAAAGTGTTTTTTGTTGGTAATGTTGTCATTCTTGAGTTGGTTTACCATTGAAACCAGGAGTGAAGGAACTGTTTCATTTGATAAGAACAGATCATTTTTCCCCCCCATGATTGGGAGGGAATTACATGTAGGCTACATAGCGTTTGTCCTTCAGCTGCATCTACAATCAACTGAGATATGCTTCACGGCCCACGTAGGGGGGCCACCCACCTTGGACCCAAGCTAACTGCTTGTTTCTTTTGTTTTCTGAAAAGCTAAAGCACAGCAATTAAACTGAATGGGTTAAAAAAGTGCTCTAATATAAGCTGTAAATTTTAGCATGCCAGGCTAATTAGCTTACTAACTACAGTAGTGACCTAATGTTACCTTCAAAGTAAAGGAGCATTACATTAGCAGGTTCCATTAGAAATGCTCCTTTTCAGGACTTGAACATCTGCTAGCAGTGCTGGGTGCTATTATCTGAGTTCAGGGAAAAAGGGGTTGGAAGTATTAAAAAGTCAGCTGTAGACTGAGTTTTCAGGTAAGTCATGGAATTACCACCAACAATTCAGCTAAGTGACTCCAGACGTTTAAACTTCACTAGCTTCTAAACTGAAAAACTTTGACATTTAAAGCTTCAGCATTTGTTAAAGTACTAACAAATCTTTCATATGGTCATGACCATGACACATGAAACAAAAAAACACAACTCGTCATTCAAAAAAAAATGATCGCTTGAGTGAATTTACTTTCTGTGATTGAAAACAGCTTATTTTGTATAACTCTGTGAAAGTGTGACATATCCACCTGATTTTTTCCCGGTGGACTGTATGTGCTGAGGTAGTTTGGCATATAAGGCTGGTATGGGCTACGGAAACATTGCCGCGTTTCATTGATCCCAAGTTTTAATCGTCCCGGTTCTCCCCTATTGTTTATTTCTGTTTACCATTTTTATAATTGCTTCTGTATTAATGTATATTGTCTGCTATGTAGCAAAAGGGTATTACAAAACTCACTTTCATTATATAACCTGTTATATTGTGACAATAAATTTATCTGCCTACCTACCTTGTTTTTTCAAAAGCTATGTTCCGTGTGAAAACAGAAAGCCTGACAGGCGTTGTAACAGTAATTAAGTGGGGTGGAGGTTCATTTAATTCAGAAAAAGACATTTTTATGATATTTAAAGACATGTTTACTATACTTTCAATGCAGAAACACAAATTCTTTGTGCTCAGGACAAACTCAATACAGATGTTCCATTTCTATCTACAGTCATTGTGTGACATTTTCATGGAAACAGTGGGTCCCATCAACGCAATCACGCAGAAAAAGAATGTGTTTTTCACAACTGGCTGCCAACTGCTATACTGCTATATTTTCTCTCATGCACACATTTGCTATGGAAGACACTGTGCAGAATGTGTATATTCCCCTTGACAATTACTATAGAATATACAGTTAGAATGAGCAGTGCAAACACACATCTCCTGGGCAGTGTTTCTCAAGCACATAACACAGCAGGAAGCATGATGAATATGTAGGATATTCTGAGTACAGAGACTTAACACACGCACACACACACACAGGAATGGAGTCACAGTTTTCGTGCTATATGACATGCTGAACTCTAATGCTCCCCATGTAACAGATGGCTGTGATTCAAGGTCGTCCGTCATGAAATTCATCTTCATCAATCATGAAAGAAGGCAAGATTGAAAACGCACACCCATCCACACAAACACATTCTTCCATCAATATATGAATACAATTTTGTTATTTGATTCCTTTTCAGAAGCATTTGAGCCATAGCCTTCAAATCAGCTTCTATCATACTTTTTCTCTTTCCCTGACTTTAGCATGAAATGCTCAGCGATCATTCTGCCGCAGTTCTCCATGCAGCCCATAATCATTGCAGCGCTCGCTCACTTATTCTGTCAGTCAGAGAGGAATGGAGAGGGCCAGCTGACACCCAACACCCACCCATCCTCCACCCCCTCCGCTCTCTCCACCCCCTCACAAACACACACAGACACCAACAACCATTCAAATAAACACTCACATAGGCGACTGAAGGCAAACAGACAACAGTGACGTACAAAGACACACATGCAGAAAGGCCAACTCGCCTGGCTGGGGATGGGCAATGGTCTTGGGCTTAGGGCTTGCTAGGGTGGAAAGGGGAACAATTTCATGCCCAAGCGCATCAGAGAAGAGTACACTGGGAACACGAGCAAACATTTTTCCACCCAGATAGGTTGCCGCAATTACCCTCGCCTCTTTAACCTTGCCGCTCGCCTGCAAGCTCTGTTTCTGGTCCCATCCACAAACACGGAGTTTTTATTGGAGTGTGGGGGGTTGGGTAGGTATCTTTCTCTCCATTACATCATTTTCAGTATGACGAGTGGCCCATAGATCTCTTGTAAGTGTGTACTGTATGCATAGCGATTATGAGTTTGGGTTGACCCGCTATACTGCAACAACAGCAGCGGGAGTGATAAAATACTCATCATTCGGCGGGGGAGGTGGTAGGGGGGTGAAAATGCAACAAATGCAAGTATGTATGAATATGAGGGGCAGTGCTGACAATTAAAAGAGAAGTGTGAAGGGTATGAAAAAGCATCCATCCAGAGTGTGCATGTGTGTGGTGCCCTCACTCCACCGAACCTGGATTATCAATAAAGGTCTCGCTTTGTTATTAGTGTTTGCCAACACTCTGAGCCTGCCAGCAGAGAGAGAGGGGAAGAGAAAGCCCTTTTGACATAGGAGAAAAGATTAGCATCAATATTACTACAAACGCATTTAGAAAATGTCAGGTATTAAGCACAAATGGATTAGACTTCACCTCTGTTTAATGCATATCGAAATATTTTATTGATCATACTGCTATTAATTATTTTGTTCAGTCACAGTGTATGTAGATTGTGTGTGTAGTACTTTCAAAAGCAAGTCTTCCTATTAAGGATATGCTTTTAATTTTTCAAAGATATAAAGCTTAAGGGAAGACTGTCTTCCATGTTTACTCTGCTGCATTCCAGAATTCCTGATTAATTTTTTCCAAAGACCACGTGATTACTACTGCTTGGATGATCCCTCTTAAATCATCAACACAAAATATTGTGTAAAAGCTGTGTTAAAAAGTATGTGGTTCTTTGATAAAAGGTTGTGGCCTGTCTACATCAAAACATGAGTAACAAGTTAACTATGGCTGCCCAAAGCACAAGAAGCATGATTCCTCAGAAACAAAGTAGAAACTATTTACACGTGTGGCTGGCCACAACACAAACAGCACAAACAGACATGGTTGTTTAATATTTCTGGAGGAATTCTGTATTTCTACGTTGAGGAACATTGAGGACATCATTAAAAGAAATATTTGAAGTGGGAACTGGGAGTGGGGAAAAATGTTCAATCAAATATTCAATCATCCTGTTGCTGTCAGAATTTAAAATTAGTGTTCTTCCACATGTATTTTCGGTATCTGAAACCTCTCTTACACATGCGTGTTCTAGGGTGGATTGGATTGCAATCCAATCACCAAAAAAACTAAATGCAGAAGATAGATTGAAATGCAATTTGAGAAGCATTCTGGCCAGACACCGAAAAGCTGGAAATGCAACTGTCTTTCCAAGACACTATAATATTTACTCCTCCCATAGCTCGTGTTTATGTTTGAGTTGTGGATAGTTGCTAGCAGAGATCGGTAGCAGAGTCGCACATAGTGACTTTAGACATGACTTGAGACTCTTCCTCAAAAGACTTCAGACTTGACTCGGACTCAAGGTGCTCGTGAACAATGTTTATTTTTAGGAATTTTAGTCATTCCCCTTCCTGTGTTACCTCTAACCTACCAAAGTAAAACATACTATGGATCTGCTGCGTGCGGCCACAAGTGAGAAAGGACAAACTTCATACAATAAGACCCAAACAAAGAAGCACTGAACGCAAAATAGGTTAGTAACCTGAGGTTATATAGTTAGCTAAGCATCGGCTATCTAATATTAGCTTGGTTCTTGCTTTAGCTACAATCTACGAGAGGTTAACTCCAACTGTTGTTATGAAAAGATGAATGAGCGTTTGTTTACTTGCCAAACTTGCCGTGGCGGTCGATTAACATAATCATTTACGTCCCACTGGCTACCATCAGGTTAATTAATTAACAAACAAGTTACAGTTTTATTGTTGATCATACAGTTTTATTTAGTTATAACGTTACACTGGTTTGATTGTCTGGGGGTGTGTTGACTTACAGTAGTATATAAGCTGTGATTAGTTGTAGACACATCATACATACATTAGGTTATATGGTTGTGCTCTGTAGGTGCAGGTTACACATTTATTGTTGATCATGTAACATTACAGTTTTATTTAGTAAACGGTAAGTGTTAACTTACAGTAGTTAATAAGCTGTCATTAATTGCATTGCACATTACATGGTTGTGCTCTGTGACTGAAAAACAGGTTACAGTTACAGAATCCCTTATAGTGAAGCAGTTTTATAAACATCCTGGATTGAATTCAGCAGGTGATGCAACATTTTTTATAACCATGAGTGACTTGAGACTTGACTTGGACTCTTGCTCAGAGACTTGAGACTTGACTTTGACTCTAGCTCAGTGACTTGTGATGTGACTTGACTCTTGCTCAAAGACTTGTAAGCATCTCTGGTTGCAAGCTGACACTAGCTAAACTGTAAACTACTGAAATGCAGAAGTTATTCTTCTTCTTGTGTTTTTGGCAGCAAACAGCTTCAGGTGTGTTACCACTGCTGTCTGGACTGGAGGAGGGCCAACCTCATCAGATTTGTGATCTGGACAATATATGTCTTTAAGCGTAAATTAAACAACCTGTATTTTATCTGAATATGAGACACTAATTGAAAGGGCCCACCCTCACCCCTCTGTCCATCAGCTGTCTACTGGGTCAACAGCCGATTGGCTAATCAGATAACTTGGCTCAATATTCTTCACTTTTTCCATTTTTCTCATAATCCAACGAAAAGCGTCTCTTTGTTTAGACACTTACCTGAGTGTTAAATGCCTGTGTCATGCCCATAGTTTTTAAAGCAAGCTTTTCTGTTTGCCCCTCATCACCGTGATGTCATCAGGGTTCTCAGACTTTGGAAATCTCCCTACAGAGCAACAAAAAACATTACGCAACTGTTTTAACAGGCTGAGTAGAACTCCTCATAAAAGGTAAACTGACCGTGTGCACTGTTTCAATTCATTTAAGTTCTGGGAAACGCTCTAAGCATTTCTTTCAACGTCTCTCCTTAGAAGGAGAGAGGGACCTGAAATATGATTTGACTCACTATATGAAATTTTACGCAATCTTATGACATAACTGACACAACTCATTACTGAATCCACTCTGTATTAGAAAAAACATGAATGTACCTGGCTATTTTAGCTTCATTAATGTGTGCAGCATCTAATCTTCTCATCTCTGCCAACCTGCTTTTCATAACGACAGTAATCTCCCTCCATCCTTCTGTTTGGCTCTGTGAGGAAGAGCCAAACAGAAGGCCTACAGCTGCAGGACAGGCAACATTTTAGGTGACTAATGTTACATCCACTGATTAACTCAAAGGTAAACGTCATACTGTTAATTACCACAGGGATATTAGCAAGCAAGTCAAATTAGACTATGAATCAGTCATGGTCGCCCCTTCAGAACCTGAGGTGAATATTACACTAGAAAAAAAAAAAAGCATCCTGATTATTAAAATCGAGAACCACGCCTATGACTCTCATCACTCCACCCAACATCTGATTCTCCAAGCTGACTTGCATCTACTTAGAGTGTAGTTATCTGTCATTGTTACTGTACTTTGATGTGTTTCAACTCCAGTTACCATTAAGGGTTTAATGACATGGCTGCAAAAAAAAACTGCTCCCATATTCATAAAAGTTGACTGGTTGATGTCTTGATCAACCAGACAACATCTTTAAACCTCACCTCCATAAAGCACATGGATGACAGAACATGGCCTGCTTATACTGTGCATGAATGGTCGCCAATCTGCTGGATGTGTCTGTGAGAGCCCAATAAACCCCCCAGCGCTAGAGTTGAATGCTCTTTATTGATATGCAATATGCAAAATGGCCTCTTTATGGCTTAACACTCAAGAGTGGTTTATATGAGTCTGTACTGAGGGGGAAAGATGAATAGAAAATGTGAAGAGAGAGAGAAGAAGGGCGGGAAAGATGCTTTCTTTGTATGTGTATGCACATAGCCAGCCTCTGCTACCCAAATTGTTCTCAACGGCAGCAGCCATTCATCCGGATTTTAAATCAATGCATTATACCAACATGGAGGACTTCTCTTTTCAAAGAAGACCATCTCCTCTGCCCTGCATTTTCATGCAGCAGTCGACTTTAGAGGCAACTGCAAAAATATGAAAACACTCAAAAGCCCTTCACCTTGTCATCCAGATTGCTTTCCCACTAGTGCAGGATTTCAGCATGGAGCTTTGATATACTGTAGAGATGATAACACAGTGCTTTGCTGCAAAGGGATACTTTATTAATACCAGCTTGTATTGGGAGAACAAAGTAATGGTGAATCTGAAAGGTCTGAGTCCAAAGCAGCCCTCATTGGCAGGGAAATCTTGTGTCCAAATTAAGTTTAAGTTATCACTTGGGTTTGGAAGAGGATGTCATTTTCTAGGAGTGTCAAACTGAGCAGGTAGGTTTTCATGGTCCTCAGATGACGTGTAGTACTGATTGTGATGATACCCTGACGTTTCATCTAGCACAATCAGGTCAAAATTCCAAGTGTCCAAAACTTTGGTTTATGCAAAATTTATGATAATAGCATTCTAACAATCTGAACTAAGGTGGTGAACAAGGTTTAAACATTAAATCTGCTTAACGTCAACATGTTAGCATTGTCAATGTAAACATGTTAGCATACTGACATTAGCATTTAGCTTAAAGTACAGCCTCACAGCGCTGCTAGCATGGCTGTCAGACTCTTAATCTAGTTGCCAGGCCTGTACGTGCATCACATAAATGTTTAGCGCAGACTGTTGATGTTTCCAAAGTGGTTGACACTTACCAAATGATAATCTGCTCTCAGATATCACATATTGTGCCATTCTGTGCTATAAAAGTTATTAAACAGAATAACGAAGAGAAACCTCTCAATGCCTGCCTTTTCACATACTATCATGGATGTTCAAGGTGTTGCTTTTCTTTTTCTCTATTAGAAGAGAGTTAATCTTTATGCACGCATCAAGACGAGCATCATGACCGAGCCTCTTATGTGATGGTGAAAAGAAATAATGGGATTTGTGCAATGCGTGTTGATGCACTAAAATGAGCCCTGGCAAATTCAACCCTACACACTGTAAGAAATATCCATCCCACAGAGAATCTTTATTTTTTTCCTTTTTCTTTTTTTTGGCTTGGTTAAAGAAAAGAAAAAACAATTTTAAGGTTGAATGAGACTTGATAAGTCACAGTGAACCGGCATTTTGATAGCTTTCTTAATGTTCTGTATGATCTGGTGAATGAAGAGGAGGCAGTTTGATTAGACAGACTTAGACAGAAGATTGGGATTCCGGAAATTTGATGCAAATACTGTAATTTCTTCAGCATTTATGTGACAGTAAATATAAGCTGACAAAAAACTTTATTTCCAATATAACAAAACCATTTTTTTCACTGTCCTGTCAAACTGACCCCTTTTCCTTTTAGTGGAAAGAATGAGCAGCGTGTCCTCCTGTATGACAGAACCTGCTATTTCATCACACAATTTTCACATCTGACAGATTCCAGATAGAAAAGTACAATTGATTGAGGGCGTCTCCATCAGAAACCAACTCGCTCTGCTAACTGGGTGTGCAGGCAGGACAAACTCAGGGGGAAACCAAGAGGGTGCAGGAGAGAGTCAGCTGGAGATAGCACACTCACTCACCATACCAGAAAATACAAATTTCACTATGCACTTTGAATTATTTTGGTGGGTTTGAGTATTCACGGCCAGTGCTCTATTTACAAGCCAAGAGTTTGATGCCCTACTGTACCTTTAATAATTTAATACACTGATGCTAAAGACTACAGAATCAAGTCAGTCAGTTAGTGCTCCACTTGATTATCCAATGATATTTGGTTTCATGTCATCGTGTGTTTGATGCAACGATGTTTAATGAATGTACATCACCGTCAATATAAGAGCTATTCAATGCATTAACTCTGCGCTCCATTAACCCCCCACCTACGCACACAAGTGCGCCAGCACCACACTAAGCAAGATACAGCCTGGATTCAACAACGCTACTCAGGTTCGTTCATTTAACTTCATGTGCATTAGATTAGCACAACTCATGCTTATACAGTCGGTTGGTTTACCCATAATTTCATACACTCATCCATAACATCTAAATTACACATCACACACCATAGGACGAAGCACCTGCGTGGTGTGGACGAGCCATATACTGTGCCTGATGCGCCTGATCTTTTGACTTTTCTGATCTGATCTTTATCCGGATAATCCAACTAATACCATCACATAGAGTAAGGCGTTGCCAAAAGAGGGACTGTATTGCCGCGGCATGGCTGTAACATACAGGACAAGGGGCGGCAACTGAGATCATTCATGTGAAACCAGATGTTAAGAGGGAGAATGGGTGGTCCTGAGGAATCGTCTCCTCCCTGTCCCGAGCGCCATGCTCGTTGTACGCGGCTCTCCTGTGATGAATCTAACCTCTGCTTTGCAGTGTAAACGCGATACTTATGCAGCCAGCGAGAATTCCTCTCCGGGACATACACACTTACACATACAACACACACCACACAAACACAGGCACAAGCGCGCACTCACGATCAGCGAGCATTTACGCACGAATGAAACTCGGTGATCATCAACATGCTTTTTATTCTCCATATGTGTTTTGAATTGCCAGCCAAAGACAATTTGGTGCCCGTGTGTTTGAGTGTGTGCACGTGAGGGGGATCGTCCTGTGTTCGCAAATGGCGCAACTTCTCATGTTTTCCCTGTTAAGTTGACACAGCTGGGAGCCCCGCTGAGGGCAAACCGACCAGTCCGTGGTGTTTAACGGAGGGCTGCACCAATACAAACCAATATCTCTACTCGTTATCTTCACCACATACAGTGAAAAGCCACACGACACCCTGCTGCGCTGCACGCGTTCAAAGAACATTTGCACGGGAGCACCTGCACCTTCACCCTCCTACCCGCCCCCATCCAACCGCTTCACGAGTCCTTACCTTGAAGTCGAGATTTCTTTGCGACGTTTTCAGTGAACGTAATATCGGTTGGAGTAACAGAAACAGAAGCTTATTCCGCAGCTCCCTGGTCGTTGTGTGGAGGAGAACAGAGGGTGGAGAAACAGCAGTGAAAACCCAGCGGTGCTTCATTCGTTCTCTCTCTCTCTCTCTCTCTCTCTCTCTCTAGTTCACAGGCAGGGCTCCCCACTGAAATAATACCGGCAACCGATTGGTCCACGGGATCCTTGGCGGCCCCTCTCCGCTGATCTAGGAGGGGCCAAATAAAACCGCGGGGACCGAGAAGGCCATTTACCTTTAATGTCTAGTTATCTAGTTTTTAGTAGGCTAGTTATAAACGAGTGAAAGGCCTACATTTCGACTTTATTCGGACAGACCACATTTTCCAATGATTTGCTCTAAAAATGTAAAAAACAACAACAATGGATTAGGCTGTGTCTACGCATAAACTGTGTTGTGTGAACATATTAGACGTGAAGTGTAAATGTCTTGACATCACGTGAAATAATTTTAAACAAAGTGTCACTTGTTTCATTGTCTTACAAAAGTAATAGACTCATTGCCTATTAGCCTAATTGTAGGGGAGCAAGGTGACCGTGATATCCAATTGCTTTAGCTGTGTGTTGAATGTTACGATTATCAAACGCATTTCAACCTAAATATGGTCAAGCCGTGCACACAGAAGTGCAGGCTATAGGTTAAGCCCCTCTGAGCAAAGACCTCTCGTGAAGTTTTTTTTATTCCCGTATAGCCGCGCACTTTCTGAATCGGCTACGCCATCACGCCAAGCACTAAACTGACGGTAAATGGGTCAGAGCTGTGTGTGTGTGTGTGTGTGTGTGTG